>WSUD01000048.1:8296-49710 GCA_019633495.1 Tulasnella sp. 427 | reverse complement strand
GCCACTCAGACCGACTCTACCTTGAAGACCAAGTCCGCCAAGGTCGCTCAGATTCCGAACTTCACCTGGTTCGACACCGCTGCCAAGGTCCCCACTCTCACGACTTACCTCGCCGACGCCAAGTCCATGCAGACCGGTAGCACCAAGATGATCGTCCAGATCGTCATCTACGACTTGCCCAACCGTGACTGCCACGCTAAGGCCTCCAACGGAGAGTACCTCATCGCCAACGATGGTGTGAACAAATACAAGGCTTACATTGATGCTATCTCCACCGCTATCACTGGTACGTCTTTTAGTTACGATTATTTCACGACCAAAGTCTAACCCGATTTTGGATTAAAGCCTACCCCGATGTCCGTGTCGTCGCTGTTTACGAGCCCGACTCACTTGCCAACTTGGTCACCAACATGTCCGACTCCAACTGCGCCAACGCTCACGATGCTTACCTTACCTGCGCCACCTACGCTCTCTCGAAGCTCGTTCAGTGCAACATCTGGCTCTACCTTGATGCAGGTCACGCTGGATGGCTCGGCTGGGCTTCCAACCAGGACCCCGCTGCCCAACTCTTCGCTCAGGTTTACAAGAGCGCCACTCCCAACCGTGTCCGTGGTCTCGCCACCAACGTCGCTAACTACAACGCTCTTCACGCCGATACCCCTGATCCAATCACCTCCGGCGACCCGTGCGTCGACGAATTGTCTTACGCTCAAGCTATGTCTCCTCGCCTTACCAGCTACGGCTTCCCGGCCAACTTCATCGTCGACCAGGGTCGCTCTGGTGTCCAGAACATCCGGAATGCTTGGGGAGACTGGTGCAACATCAAGGGCGCCGGTTTCGGTATGCACCCCACGACCTCAACCCCCGACTCGATCATCGATGCTATTGTTTGGGTCAAGCCTGGAGGAGAGTGCGACGGCACGTCCAACTCTTCTTCCTCTCGCTACGACTCCACCTGCTCGCTCTCCGATGCTAAGCAGCCCGCTCCCGAAGCTGGTACTTGGTTCGAGGCTTACTTCGAGGATCTTGTCAACAACGCCAACCCTGCCCTCTAAACACGCTTTTTGCAACACCCCGGCCAAAAGTCATGAAAGCGCTCCTTCGTCATTTCATTCATCGTATATATCGGAACACGCTCTCTCTATCAAGTCTGTAGTATGCATTGCATGTGTACTAGGTCGATCGTTATCTCACACTCTTTCTCTGCTATCGCTTGGAGCCGCGCGTTACGAAGATGCGTCAGCGGGCAACCGTCGATCGGTTTTACGAGAATCTCGGCGTTTCCCTGGCGTGAGGTCTGGCCTTGTGGCGCTTGATTTGAGCCGCTTCCGCTGTGCCATTTACTGGATCGGATGAACTCTCGGGGAATTCGGTAACCAAAACGTCTCCGTCGCCGCGACAGATTATCCCGCGCATACGCCGCTGTATGGATGACCTTCGAGAGTTCTACTTCTCAGCCGCCATTAGCGAGCTCAGAAGGTGTATTCAAATATCGCATTCGATGTGAGAGTCAAACCATGTTAGTGGATAGATGTCCGATCGGGGTCGGATGCCGGAAGGACGCCGAGCAGACGCGATTATCGCAGCAACGCACAAGGACCGCATACCCTGGCAGTTCTAAGTTCTCTCTCGGTACGATCTGAGAAATGTGGGAGAAATGAGGCGACGGTATTAACTGCATGCAGTTCACAGGTGCCGTCGAGAAGTGCGAGCCACTCCAGAAGAAACAATTAGGCCCGTTGACCTTAGGCCGCTCGAACCTAGCTTCACTGAAAGCGGTGACGTATCGGAGGTAGTCACGAGCGGTGGGAGTTACCAAAGCGGGGAGCGTGGGTGCTGGCGTGATCACTCTCGAAGACGCAGAGAAGAGAGTGAGCTCGTTTAAAGCTCTCAGGCTGTAATGGGGAGAGAACTCGCTGGAAGGGGAATGGAGGTGGCAAGTAGCATCGGGGACGAGAAGTCAAAAGGTTCCAGCAGAATACGGGGGCGCGAAACAGTTCAGTCTGCTCACTTCTGATCTTTATACCACTCAAGAGAGACTTGCATGGAGCTTTGTCGTCAAATCAAACTTGGGGCCGGGCCAAGCCGAGGGAGCGATTTTGGCAGTTCGGTCTGAGCATCACGTGATGCCAAGGGCGTGCTGACCAAGAGGTCTGTCTTCTGTCTACCAGGAAATCTCCGACAGACAGAACTTTGGCAAAATCGCAGGGGACTTCTTGCGCATCTATGGCCAATGGAGTGCCAAAACAACTCGGGCCTGAGGGTTTTGCGCGCGTCACTGGATCCTGTGGTGCGGCTGCAATGCAGATCCTCTGCGAGAATTCGGAGGGTTGGAGGGAATCCTCGGCGCTTTTTGAGGCTATGATTGGATACCAAGCCTTAAGCAATGATTCTATCTGTCAGGGGAGTTTGTATTGGGAAACGAAGGGAGGCGATGATCAGGAGGTGAGTTCTACAAGCAGGACTACTCGGTCGGCCCTCAACCCGAGCCTGAGCGAAAGGCCTTTTCCAGGATGTTTGCTTCCCCGGGCTACTCAAGTGGACTCCAAACCGGGTTTCCAAGAATAAATTATATTTGAGATGTCGGAACGATATGCCTCTTTTAGTCCGGCCGTCGGGTACTCACGTCTGCATGTGTCTTTCCCTAGTCACCATCCGGGATGACAGCCCACCCTCGGAGGCTCTAAGCAACCGCCAACCGACGCTTCTCTCCTTCCCAACGAGATATCTCCGCCTCACTCCACTCTCTGGTCACCCGCTGTGGTTCTGAAGGCTTCCGTCCCAATGGACCGCCTCCGTGTCCATCCAGAGACAACTGGTTCCGTCCCACCTATTCTGTTCAAGCATTCACCGAGTCGACAAGATAGCCGAAATTTCGCTGCGCTTTCTCTCGCCTTTACATCGGACCACGGCGAATTCTAATGAGCGAGGAAATAACGTATTTCGCGCTTTCTCCCTCTGTTCGTTCGATGGCTTCAGCTTGGTATAAAGAGAGGTGGCCTTGGCCGGCTTGGGGTTGAATCACCAATCCAAACTTGGCACTTGGATCTCTCGGCAGCTCTACTCAGCTCATTCCTCTCTCTTTAACACACCTCTCACTCCAAACAAAATCACAGTCACTATGAAGTACTCGATCGCAGCTCTCTCTGCTTTGGCTTGGACCGTCACCTCGGTCTCTGCTACCGTTCCCGTTTACGGACAATGTAAGTTCTTGGACTTCTATTTATTCCTAGTTAGGTTACTGAGAGCGTTCTTTGATCAATAGGCGGTGGTCAGAACTACAGCGGCGAGACCGTTTGCGCCGCCGGCTCCACTTGCGTCTACTCCAACCCCTACTACAGCCAGTGGTAAGTCTTCAGTCTCTCTGCTCTACTTTACCGCCTTTCATTTGCTCACATTCCGCTCGCTCCTTTTAGCTTGCCTGGTTCCAGCACCACTACTAAGACCACTACCACTACCACCAAGACTGGCACCACCACCTCGTCTACTAAGACTTCTACTACCACCACCACGTCTACCAAGACCTCTTCCACCAGCTCGACTTCCACCAAGACTAGCTCGACTTCCACCACTACCGGCCCCGTTACCACTGGTGCCTGCGGTGCCATCGGCAACCCCTACGAGTCTGGCTACACCACTTACCTCAGGTAGGCTTGTTGCTTACGGACATGAAAGACGAAAGACTCAACTCAGCTCACTTTCTAACCCGACAGCCCTTACTACGTTGCTGAAGTCAACGCTGCCATCGCTACTATGAGCTCACCCACTCTCAAGGCCAAGGCCGCTGCGGTCGCGAAGATCCCCAACTTCACCTGGTTCGACACCGCCTCGAAGGTCCCCACCCTTTCTACTTACCTCGCCGATGCCAAATCGATGGGCTCCAAGACGATCGTCCAGATCGTCATCTACGACTTGCCCAACCGTGACTGCCACGCCAAGGCCTCCAACGGTGAATACCACATCGCCGACAACGGTGTCGCCAACTACAAGGCTTACATCGACGCCATTGCCGCGGCCATCACCGGTATGTCTCACCGGTTTAAGCTGTCTCGACTTGAGATTAATGTTTTCTTGATCTTCAGCATACCCTACTGTCCGTGTCGTCGCCGTCTACGAGCCCGACTCACTTGCCAACTTGGTCACCAACATGTCCGACCCCAACTGCGCCAACGCTCACGACGCTTACCTCACTTGCGCGACCTACGCTCTCCAGAAGCTCGTCCAGTGCAACATCTGGCTCTATCTCGACGCCGGTCATGCCGGATGGCTCGGCTGGGCTTCCAACCAGGACCCCGCTGCTCAGCTCTTCGCTCAGGTCTACAAGAGCGCCACCCCCAACCGTGTCCGTGGTCTCGCCACCAACGTTGCCAACTACAACGCTCTCCACGCGACGACTCCCGACCCCATCACCCAGGGCGACCCGTGCGTCGACGAATTGTCCTACGCCCAGGCCATGGCTCCTCGTCTCACCAGCTACGGATTCCCCGCTCACTTCATCGTCGACCAAGGTCGCTCTGGTGTCCAGAACATCCGTAGCCAATGGGGTGACTGGTGCAACATCAAGGGTGCCGGTTTCGGTCTGCACCCGACCACCGCTACCCCCGATCCCATCATTGATGCTATCGTCTGGGTCAAGCCCGGAGGAGAATGCGACGGCACGTCCAACTCCTCTTCTTCTCGCTACGACTCCACCTGCTCGCTCTCCGACGCCAAGCAGCCCGCTCCCGAAGCCGGTACTTGGTTCGAGGCTTACTTCGAGGACCTCCTCACCTACGCCAACCCCGCTTTGTAAATCGGTATATAGCTTTCTCTCTCGGATTAAAATAAACGTTTGGGCAATAGCCGCCGTTTGGTCTCCTCATATATGCTATGTGTCGTGTGTACATCTGACCAGATATAAGCCAGAGCGAAATCTTGAAAGGGTAATTGCATCGAGTGTGCTATCGAAGTCAGGTTCTGAGATCGCAGGCGGGCGTGAAATGGAATGTGCACATGGCCGACCAAATCCATGCAGCGGTGCTTCATTCAATAGCCGAATCTATGCATATTGCTGCATGGACCATCCGAATACAAGTGGACGATGTTTTCGTCCAAGGAAACACAAGAGCAAGCAGGAAGGGGAGGAGATATAGATCGAGGGCGTTGCGCGAGACTCAAGAGGAGACCGAATATTATTTAAGGCTCTTTGAATTAGATTACTCGCTGAGCAACGGTACGGAGATGCCAAGGGCCGAGGGAAAATCGGCGATTTCGCTTCTTTGGATGTTTCGCTCGGCTTCCGCGCGGCGTGGGACTTGGCGTGCCGATCTTCGTTGTCATTTCCGTTCCAAGAAAGCCAAGCTGAAGCCTAGCTAAACCCCAAGACCTCTCCGCCATACTGATGTGCCTTGGCGCTATATAATTGCTCCGGCCTGGAAGTTCCGGAGTTTCTCGCCTGGGTCACGATGGCCAAGAGGGACCCCCGAGTTCGAATCCTCTGCGACATCTCGGGAAAGCAATTCTGTTCTTGGACATCTCAGAGCGAGGACAATGGGGTTGTGCTACTACCCATCTACTCATACGTCACATCACAGACGGCATAGAACATTTCCGAAGTTCATTAGAGGCATTTTAGGTGCTGGGTCATTCTGGGAATCCCCATGACACGACCTTCCATACTCAAGTCGCTCGACCGACCACGTAAGATGGCTCAAGATAGACTTGAGCAAAGCGTCAAGTTTTAAGCGACGAGGATTGACTTACCTCCGATGACTTTCCGTCGTTAGATTTCTTGTCAGCCGTCCAACTGCTAGTGGCAAGCATTTGCCAAGACGCACTCTAGAAGCCAGTTTGTCTCATTTCAGCGCCGCTTCGGAAAGACCGCGACAGGTCCAATCACCAAATGTCAAGATTTTCAAAGAGCGACAATCCCCGAGGGTTCCCTGCTTTACTCCGATACTGGTCGACCACCACTCGCCCCGGTCTCTACTATGTCTTCTCTCTTCTCTCCGCCTTTCGCGTCTACGTCGGCTTCAAACAGCCAACAGTCCGACTACATTCCCGAGTCCTCCATGACGATCGTATAAATGCCGCAAGAGCTTTCAAGCTCGTTTCGATTCATCATCCCTCGGTCGCTTCCACAAGTATCGGTCACACCTCTCACTTCATCTCTCTCCTTCGTTAACAAACATGAAATACTCGATCGCCAGTCTCGGTGCTCTCGCATGGACCGTCACCTCGGTCAACGCCGCCGTCCAGGTTTGGGGCCAATGCGGTGGCCAGAACTACAGCGGTGAGACCACCTGCGTCGCTGGCTCCACTTGCGTCTACTCCAACCCCTACTACAGCCAATGGTGAGTCCCTATTCTATTGGCGTGACTTTAATCCGCTAACCTGAGTCCGGCAATCTTAGCTTGCCATCGTCGTCGACCACCATGACCACGACCACCCGCACGACTTCAACCACCTCGACCAGGCCGTCGACTTCTAACACTACCAGCAGCACGACCAAGACCTCGTCGACTTCTACCTCCACGACCAAGACCTCGTCGACTAGCACCAAGACCTCGTCCACCAGCACTACCACGTCCGTCGGGCCCACTGGCACTTGCGGAACTTTCGGCAACCCTTACGAGTCCGGCTACACCACCTATCTCAGGTACGCCTAATTAAATGTCCCGTGGGTCTTCCCTCTCAACTGACTGGATCCTCACCAGCCCTTACTACGTCGCTGAAGTCAACGCTGCCGTCGCGGCCGCTTCCTCGTCCTCTCTCGCTGCCAAGTTCCCCGCCGTCGCTAAGGTCCCTAATTTCACCTGGTTCGACGTCGTCGCCAAGGTTCCTACTTTGTGAGTGCCCCGGTGCTGTCAATGACCCCAAGTAATAGCTGCTGAACCCTTCCCGTTCGATAACAGGAACACCTACCTCGCCGATGCTGCGTCCATGGGCTCCAAGATGATTGTCCAGATTGTCGTCTACGACTTGCCCGATCGTGACTGCCACGCCCTCGCTTCCAACGGAGAGTTCAAGATCGCCAACAACGGCGTGAACAACTACAAGGGCTACATCGACGGTCTCGCCGCCGCCGTTTCCGGTATGTCTGTTTGACCCTCTTCTCACCGCCTCTCTCTAAATCCAACCCCTCCCCTTCCCAGCCTACCCTCAAGTCCGCGTCGTAGCCGTCGTCGAACCCGACTCGCTCGCCAACTTGGTGACCAACCTTTCCGACCAACGCTGCTCCAACGCTCAGTCCGCCTACCTCGAGTGCACGAAATACGCGCTCGAGAAGCTCAAGCAATGCAACATCTGGCTGTACCTCGACGCCGGTCACGCCGGCTGGCTCGGCTGGGCCTCCAACCAGGATCCCGCCGCTCAGATGTTCGCCAGCGTGTACAAGGGCGTGCCGAACAACCGTGTCCGCGGTTTGGCCACCAACGTCGCCAACTACAATGCCCTTCAAGCTGCCTCGCCCGACCCCGTCACTCAGGGCAACCCCTGCGTTGACGAGCTGTCGTACATCCGGGCCATCGGACCCAAGCTCGCTGCGAACGGCTTCCCGGCCCACTTCATCGTCGATCAGGGACGTAGCGGTGTTCAGAATATCCGCGACGCCTGGGGCAACTGGTGCAACATCGAGGGTGCTGGCTTCGGTCTTCGTCCCTCAACGAACACCCCTGATGCGCTCATTGATGCTATCGTCTGGGTCAAGGTAAGCGTCGGTAGTAAATGAGATTGAGAGAAATGGTATGCTGACTCTTTGGGTTTCTCCATCCAGCCCGGAGGTGAGAGTGACGGCACGTCCAACACCTCCGCTGTCCGCTACGACTCGACCTGCGGTCTGGCCGACGCCAAGAAGCCCGCTCCCGAAGCTGGCAACTGGTTCCAGGCTTACTTCGAGGACCTCGTCAAGTACGCCAACCCCGCCTTCTAAGCAAAATAATCAAAGAATCGAGATGGAGACCTTGGTTTCAATTGGATTCATTTCTGGATTTAGCTCAGGTAGCTTAGAAAGCTTATTCCTCTGCTTCGCACATCTGTCGCTCCCTTCTTCATACACAAAACAAAGACGAAATAGTCCGGTCATTGATCATTTTGAGTGTCTACGCTCCGTGAAACTGTACGAGATGTGATTAGGGAGGCAGTCCCTTACACCCCGCCTGCGGTCGGAGTTTGAATTTCGCGTCACTGCGGCGCACCGTGCAAGTAATTTGTTCAATGGTATGCGACCGCCAAAATGCCAGGGGAGCTTAGCGGCGAAGCTCAAGTGCACATGGCATCCTAAACTGCAGCCTTGACGAACGTGTCAATTTGAACCGGCGATTGGTGGCTATTGACGGAACCGTCCGTTGTCCAAAACCGTGGCCACTGTTACGGCGCAGCCGTCCAAGTTGCAACCATTTTAACCCCTTCCCTAGCGCAATGCATCGTCGTCGACCCGTATCATGGAGCCCACCACACCATCGACCAACGATGAGTACCCTATCGCCAACGATATGATCCGCCTCAACTTCAGCAAGAATAGCGTTTTCAACACCGTCATCTCCTCGACAGACAACGAGATCATCTACGAGGTCTCAACGCCCAACGTGTGGTCTGTCGGCCGAGTAACGACGATATGGAGGATGGACAAGTCCTTAGGGGAGAAGACCTTTGTCGGTGAAGTCGCCTGGAAGGCGCTGAAAGGGAGGACCAAAGTGAGGGTTGGGTGGCAGACTTGCGAGTGGATGGAGGTGAACGACTGGTTCACTGATCGGAAGGGTATCTCGACGTAATTGAATCTTGACCTTGAACTCTCGGCTATGCTTGGCGGCCACGCTATGATGAGGAGGCTGACAGACAACCTTGTGCTTAGTGCTAGGACGTTCACCGCGGCGCAAGGTGTCAAGTACCGATGGAAAATTCGGAAATTCAAACTACACGTACGCCAAACAGAAGTAAAGCATTAGCGAGCTCCTCTTAAGAATGTTGCTTCACGTTAGCTGACATCCGCTGAGAGCCCTTCGGAGGGACCGAGTCCCGCTCTGGCAATCTTCCACACCACCTTTCTCAAAGGAGCTTACCTCGAAATTTCGTCGAGCATTCTGCGAGACCTGGAGCACATACTAGGTAAGTGTCACGTCCGAGTATTACGCTGTCGCTTAGAATTCAAATCCATTCTCAGTCGCGCTGCTTATCCTCGAAAAATTCCGACGAGACGGCTGAGGCCATAAAGCTGAATGAAAACAAGAAATTCGGTCGTATTCCCTTAATTAGTCAGGAAGATTCATTATTCCTGAGTTAGACGTCTTTCTATCGCGGCTGGCACCTGCACCATCGTAAGTGCACCATCAGACTGCGGTCCAATTCTCTGACCTTCAGTGAGTGATCGTCGCGCCGACTCGAGAGCGGGTGCAGTCAACGCGTGTGTAACATGCCTGCAGTCGGAGTTTGAATCCCGCGTCACTGCGGCCGTAAGTTCCACCGTATAGCGCGCACAACGACCAGAGCCCTAGGGCAGGTTGGCGGCACAGCGCAAGAGCATGTTGCAATTTCGACGAACGTTTCGTCTTGAGCCGGCGATCGAAAGCCGCTGAGAGAACGTCCGTTGTCCCAAAACCGCGACCACAGTCTGCGGCGCAGCCGTCCAAATTGCGACCATTTGAACTCTTCCCCCAACACAATGCATCGTCATTGACCAGCATCATGGAACCCACTACATCGTCCGCCGAAAATGAGTACCCTATCGCCAACGACATGATCCGCCTCAACTTCAGCAAGGACAGTGTTTTCAACACCATCATCTCCTCGGCGGACAACGAAATCATCTACGAGGTCTCAACGCCCAAGGAGTGGACTCTCAACCGGGTCACGTCGATATGGAAGATGGACAAGTCATTGGAGGAAAAGGTCTTTGTCGGTGAGGTCGCCTGGAAGGCGCTGAAAGACAGGACGAAAGTGAGGGTCGGGTGGCAAACTTGTGAATGGATGGAGGCGAACGACTGGTTCACCGATAAGAAGGGAATCTCGATGTAAGTGGCTCTTGACCTTCGACTTTGGCTATATCTGTAGGTCTCACTAAGGCGAGGTGTCTGACAGACAACTCTGTGCTTAGTGCCAGGACGTTTACCGCGGCGCAAGGCGTCAAGTACAGATGGAAAAATCGGAAACTCAGACTACACGTGCGTCATACTGAAGCAAGACAACGCCGGCCTACTCTGAATAAGGTTGCTTCGCATTAGCTTACATCGGCCGAGAGCCCTTTGGAAAGACCGAGTCCCTCTCTGGCAATCTTCCACACCACCTTCTTCAATGGAGCTTACCTTGAAATTTCGTCGAGCGTTCTACGAGATCTGGATCACATATTAGGTTAGTGTCACCTCCGAGTAATACAACGTTGCTTACAAGTTCAATCAACCCTTAGTCGCGTTGCTCATCATGGAAAAGTTCCGACGAGACGACCGAGGCGATTGAAGCTCAACGAAAAGAAGAAACCTCGTCGTATCCTCTTTGCGAGAAGATTCAGGCGTCCTGATTTGGTCGTCTTTCTATCGTAGCTGGCACCTAAACCGTCGAATGTGCACCGTCAGGCTGCGGTCGGACATGACTAGAGAGTCTTGGGTACATCGCAGAAGTGCCGAGACACCCTGTCATTGTAATCTGAATCGTAAACACTGGGAAACAGCTGCGTTCTGCGTTCTGCGTTAGCCTAGAGGTCAGAGAGGAGGTTTCGCAACTTCGGAGGTTCGGGCATGATCCCCGTGAGAGGACTCTGTTAGACACCCGCGCCGCAGTCTTGGCGATTCCTTTAAAACTCCCGCTTATCACCTGCAGTTCTCAGCCCTAAGTTTCAGCCGTACCATCATGGAGTCACCCATCCCATCCTCAAATGAAGCACCGGTCGCAAACGACATGATCCGACTCAACTTCAGCCGGAACAGTGTCTTCAACACGGTCATCTCTTCCGAGGACAACGAGATCATCTACCAAGTGTCCACTCCCAACACCAAGTCCATCGGGAACAAGATGACGTCGATATGGAGGATGGATAAAGAACTCCAGCAGCGGGTGTTCGTCGCGGAAGTCGCGTGGAAGTTCCTCACCGGGAAGGCCCAGGTGAAGATGGGATGGGAGGCCTGCGACTGGATGCTCGTGAAGAAGTGGCTTGCGAACTCGAAGGGAATCTCAAGGTGAGCTTTTTATCCTCATCTAGATGGACTCGGTATTTGCATAATGCGAATACGAATTGTATTGACGAATGTTTTGCTCTCCTTGCTCTGCTCAGCGTCAAGACGTTTACCACAAAGCAAGGTGTTAAGTACCGCTGGAAGCTCCGTAAACTGCAATTCCACGTACGTACAAAAAAGCTCATAAAATAGAATCCTAAGCTCACTATCTCATAAATAGATGACAGTGGACGAAGCAGGATCGGAGGGAAGAAGTCCTTCTCTGGCAATCTTCCATGCGCCTTTGGTCAAGGGATTCGGTCCGGCCTACCTCGAGGTCTCGGCGGGCGTGCTCAGAGATCTAGACTGTATAATGGGTGAGAGAAATCTCTCGATGCGAGGTTTGCGATGATTGACAGCTTTTCAACCAGTCGCTTTAATCATCATGGAGAAGTTCCGACGAGACGATTGACGTTGATTCGACTTTGGCAAAACGAAAGGATGACCTCGTCATCGACCTGTATGGAGACTGTATATTAGCTTTGATTATCTTCATGATGGCTTTCATTTCTCTAAGATGTCTCAAAAGGCATACGGGAAGCCAGTTGCAAAGTCAGGACACCTTGCAGAGTGATGATTGGCACTGCACAACAAGCTTCATCCCCATTGATACAGCCTTCTACAACAGAGGTATCCTAGATATTCACCGCACATTTCGAGTAGATACACAAGCCAAATACACTAGATATTATCCGCCCAACCTGTGCCTCCACCTTCCATCCTCGACACATACACCACCTCATCCTCTTCATCCGAGAACCTATCCTCAGCATCTAGGCCCTGGTGACGCAAGACGTCACCCCTGATACGTCTCTCCAGAGCTTCCATGTTTGCCGTATACTCCTTACGACGTTGACGGGCGTACTTATCCTTGTCTGTGAGGTCAACCTCCTCGTTCGCGTCCCACCGGCGATCGAGAGGCGTGCCGTAGTAACCCTTATTCAATCTGACGTAGTTCAATAGTGCTCTCCAAACAGGGTCAAGAGCAAGGATATGAGGGTTCCCGACGATGAAGAGTCCCGCCTGAGCCCTGGTGATGGCGACTAAAGGGAGTTAACATGTATCAGCACTAACAGCACGACCGGGAATTTAGCGTGGAATCCACCATTAAGACGGCGTGGATTCGCCACGAAGCCTAGAGTATGTCTCAAGTCAAAGGCAACGTTCTCGGAAGAGCTTCTCGTCGTGGAGATGATGATGATCGGACGTTCCTTCGATGAAGTAGGGTCAGTCCCACTCCATGATACCCCGTCCACTCGATTTACCTGTCCCTGAAACTCTTCCACAGACCCCACTTTAATATCTCGATGCTTATGACCGTCCAGGGTCTTGCGTATCTTCGAGCACTGTGCACTATATGGAGCTATGATTCCGATGTCCTTGCCAGCTAACCAGCAACACATTAGTTACCCTCCCATCAAGGGATTACTTCCGAGCTTACAAAATCTCCATGAGACGCTCGACATAATCTCCTCAACGATGTATTTGACCTCTAAAACTTCGTAGGAATTGAAGTAGGACGGTGAGGCATCTTCTCGCTGGTCTTTGCCTGCGGAAGTGGAGGGTAAATTATGATATCGATGCACCATAGTTGGGAGCGAGTCTTACCGACAACACCGTGGAACTTGATTGGGAAATTCGGATTGGGCATTTTTGTCCATCCAATGAGCCTATTCGTCGTCATGGGATCCCCACCAGCTATCAGATCACCGGAGTAGAACTGCTCGTTTGGGAACTGCAGAATCGCGGGGTGATTTCGGAAGTTATGGCGAAGTTTCACGACTCTGGAGTAGCCGGCCCATGTCGGTTTGTTAGCCACTGTATCAAGCATTAGCTTTCAAACAGAAGACTGACGTTACGTCTTTCTGTCCTTTGGTTCCATGTTCGTGGTACATCTCCAACTCCATGAGACGGAGAAGGTAGCTCTTTGAATGTCCCAGCCCCTTTGAAATTGGAGAGTGGATTATAGGACCTAGCAGCGTACCGTGAACATCCGTCACAAGAGCGATGCTGGCGCGCGAACTCACCTAACTGCTTGTGATCCCCGCAAAGCACAACATTTGTGTTATGATTGGAGAAAGACAGAAGAGGAATAAGAACTAATCAATTGGACTCGATCAGTCATCGTTATTCCCACATCTGAATGCATCGACGTACCTTCAGATTCCGCGGCTTGACCAGCCTCGTCAATGAAAATCCAATCGAAGTGGCCTGGATTCACACCAAGACCGGCTGGAACTCCGGCAGTGACGCAAGTGGTGACGACTATCTTGAACTTCTTGACGGCCTCCAGGGTTGGGTAATGGAATCTCATCACGCCTAACTCTGGGTCCATACCGGTAAGTCCGAAGTCGGAGTGGAATTGCTTCAATTCCGGAGGCTCGAGCGTCTCATACTCGCGACTCGTGGCGTTCAGTCGAAGCAGATTCGACCGCCCAACGTTCTTCAATCGTGTTGCTATATTGTCCGCAGCGGAATTGGATGGAGCGCACGCGAGAATACGAACGTCGTTGTCGCGGGCATACAGCTGTTGAATGGCTTCCACGAGGGTGGTCGTCTTTCCTGTACCGAACCTTAAGATAATCCTGGTCAAATATTTATTCCGACCGCCAAAAAACATCTGATACGCACGGGCCATGAACGACGAATGGGGCACTGCCAGGGCCCATGCTCAAGATACGGGAAATGGCCATCTCCTGCGGGCTGTTACCATGAATTGTTCGATTGAGTGGGGAGAAATGAACCTTGCAGGCCGTGCTCGGACGGACCGACGTTACGTCCTGCCATTCCGGGAAAAGGAATCGCTTCTTGACGGCTTCTTTGGTGAGAACTGCTTGATGCTGTCGACGGAACGGGAGTCGGTTGAGAGTGAACTCGACATCGTATAGAAAGCGGTTTGAGAAGGGAAACTTGTAGTTCAGCGAAATATAAGCCCCTCGTCCGTCGACACGATGCACGTAGCCCCCGTGAATGACTCTCTCGTCGTGAAGTCTGATCTTGATGAGGTCGCCGACAATAACGGAAGGGCGCTTTTCGGCCAAACCCGGAACTTTCACTGAAATCAAAAGGTATCAGTATTTTAACCTCATGAAGATATTAGGAGGACGTGCAGCTGCGCAAAGGTAGGTCAGAAACATAGTTGCTCCAAGAGGACAAAGCAACATACTAGTAAAGTCGACCATGCTTCGTGAGGGAAACCTTTTCCATTGAATAGCGTTGAAGATCCTCTCTGGAAGTAGCTCGATCAATATCTGGAGGTAGATGTCATAAGGGCACTTTACCGCTGCTGGAGCTCTTCGAGCCATAACATGTTTTGCCAGTGCTGTCCATACGTCGCAAGGTCCAGTTTCTTGGGCATCAACTTCTGCTTGACCTGCTCGATAAGACCTTTTGGATTCTTCCCGACAACCATATCAAGCACCTCCGCCGGTACACGGTATTCGGGCAGGAACCTTTTCCAAGTGACCTTGAAGGGGTCCTCCGGTGGATCTCCGACGGTTTCCATTACTTCGGATTTGATAACTGTGGCTGGTTTGGGTGCGGGTTTATGGTATTCAACCTTTGGCTTCAGTAACTCCAAAGCTTCGCGGTTCCCGACCTCCGCTCGGACTACGCGGCAGATGACAAAATTGCGCGACCTCTGCCTATCCCTGAATTGAACCTCCACGTGGTCGGTGAAGACACCAACCAGATTGCGGTCCCGTACGACGAAATTGACCTGTATGTTGGTACGTTGGCCTCGGCTCATCGCTCGCGGGGATGCCGAGACGGTAAAGCTACAAGCAGATTCGTTAGAGAAAGTCTAACAAGCCGTCGAAGAGGAGGAAGGAGCTCACGGTACTGTGTCATTAGATGACCTGTCTTCAATTACAGATCTCAATTTCGCGCCAATGATGGAAATACCATTGGTGTGTGCAATGACCGTCAGTCCCTTCGAGATATTCGAAGTGTTTCTGAGCGACGACACATCGATGATCCCAAAGTTGATTCCTTCCTTCAGAAGCGAGACGCTGACGCCTGGACCGTTGAATTGGTGTCTCTTGGTTTGACGGCGAACCGAAAGGATTCGCTTTACTCGATGCCCAACCTCAGCGATGTGGTACTCCCACCTATCGTCCACCACGTCGAAGTGACATATATCGCAACGAACGTGGCCCTCTTTGGGCTCGGTGGTTTCTCGATAAGCTGGGAACGGGGTCTCAAGCCAGTAGAAGTCGCGCTCGGCCCTTTCACGGTGCGCGTCCGACTCCTTGTGGCGCTCCCACAGAGCACGCTCGTTCAACCCGCGGCCGAGCAGCTCCGCTCCGGCGAGAAGTTCGTTGCAGAGATCGCAGTACGGTTGGCAGTTGCGAGAGAGCTGTTTATGCGGCCAGCTCTTGAAGTGTTTCTCGGCGGCCTGCTGGTTTGGAGAGGTGTAGGAACACTGGCGACAGAACAGCGACACGTCATGGAGAAAAGGGCAGGCCCCGCGTTCGCATCTACCTGTGAGCACGAGTTCGGAACAGATGCCTTTCCTGCCCATGTCGGTGATTGAGAGGTTGGTGATGGAAAGGGGAAGGGGGAGGGGGAACGAAGGAGGAACGGAAGAGGGAATTGGGAAGAACAAAGAAAGAAGAAACGCTCGGTTATAAATGAGTGGTTAGCGCGCCTAACAGCGAGTGGGCGGAAACAAAATGTGTATGCATAAATCGAAAAATGGAATATGGGGCTAGAAATGAATCAGTGCGGTGGGTCGTGGTGGAAACCGCACTGCCGTTCCATATTATTATTCTGCTCAACACGCGGCACGTGCCGATCGTACTCGTTACCAAAACAGGAAATTTCCTAGCCCTCCCGGCGGATTTGGTTTTCCGACGAGACCGGAGCCCCGGACAGGTGGATGTAGATTTTGTTACAAGATGAAAACCTACAACACTTTCGCTTCAACCAGAATGTCTCCTACTCGGACCCTAGCCGGTTGCCCCGACCCCAAGTATGACCCGTTGTAGACGCCGTCGGCTGTCGATCAGGGGGGACGAAGGCTTGGCCATAAGACCGGGAGGTGGACGAGCCGACAGTACTCGAGGACTCGCTGTCCTGTCCCACCAAGCGTACAAGCCAGTTTGGAGCGCGCCCAACGACCTGACCTGTCCCTCGTCCGGGCCTCTGAGGACCTCTCGGCGTCCACTCCAACATGTACCAAATGTGGCCCGCTACGACCCCGGTCAAAGAAATCATTGCTGCGGCCGGACCCGCCTGAATCAGGTCCAAGGCGATGAGCGCGAAGGGGAAGTAGAGCGCTTTGATGGTGATCAGCCCGAAAATCGACATGGGCGTTTCAGGGCTGAGACGGGTTGAAAGGTACGTGATGCAGCTCAGAAGAGCCCGATAGTGCACGTAGGTGTCTAGGGGTATGTTCAATGCCTATAAGGGGAACTCGGGTGTTGAGCCAGGCCTCAGCAGGAAGGAACAGAAGCGCAGCGCCGCACCAGTATGACGGCTGAAGCAAGGCCTAGTTGATAGGCGTAGTCCGCTGACCGCCGTGGATACCACGCGGTCTCGAGTTGCTCCGAGTTTCGGCTGAGGATGAGGCAGGACGCGTGAGGGTCAGGAACACAACATTGACGCCGGGCTCAGCGAGCTTGGACTCACTAGAGCATCATAAGGTCGAATAAGAACGCGAAGCCAGAGCCTGCACAGAGCATAAATATCTCAATAGGTGCTCAGTTTCTCAGCCGCTGGATCTCACCTCCGAAGAAGAACGAGGTAGGTATTCGCCACACCTACGCCAACGCCGATCCGGTCCAAATTACAACCGTATCATTCATAAACACCTTGGCTTGTAGCCAACGAATGAAAAGACCAGCCACTCACCTGACCACCTCTAACCAGCTTCCACACAAAAAGTATCTTATACGGCGAGAGCAGCTGTAACATGACCGGGACTGAGATGCCGATGGTCGCACCAACGAGCGTTCGGGTCACTGGTGGGATTTTGCGGATTTCATCCATGAAGCCGGCGGTAGGTGCTGGTTGATTTCGAGACATGGTCGAAAGCTAGAACCGAGTGGTTTTCCTGGTCGTTTTGAGCAGTGTGGTGGTTCGGGTTGCACAGGGACGAGAGTCTGACGTGTTGTTGTTTGCGTGTCCTCAACGCCGTTCCGCTTACCTCAATTAGGGGTCAAGCAGTTCCCACAGAGCGGAGGAAACGCCCCCCAGCCTTTCGTCCCGCTTGCGCCTTGTGGTGGAAAGACTGGTCACAGTTCATCACTCCCTTCGTAACTTGCGTTGATCCGGTTACACCTCGTGATACTATCCTTCCAGGATTTTAAACGATCATAGGTTTCGAACGGCATCTCAAGCTACCCTATCACCCCATCCCTCCGAAAGAGCCTCTGCTTTCCCAAAGGCCGCATACTTCTCCAAATCAACTTTATCCCTCATCAACTGCTCTTCCGGCACGTTCTCGGTCTTCACCGACGTCGAGCCAAAGTACAGTCTGCCCGCGACCTCCTCCACGACCCAGTCGAGCCCCTCAACTAAGTTCGTTCCTTTGACGGCGCTGCAGGGCTGGATTTTCCATTTATGCGTTGTGAGAAGGTCGAGATTGAGGGCCTGTGAGGGGAGAGAGGTACGTTCGCGTGTGACGGTGAGTGTGAAGACACGAGGGCCGACGGCAATCGTGGAGGACGAACGTCTCGAATCTCCCAAGCAGATAAAGCACCGTCAAGATCTTGTTTGTTAGCGTACACAAGCAGACTCGCACCCGCTAGACGCTGCAGTTTACAGGAACGGTCAACGAAGATGCGGAGAGGTTAGCGTTCGGTCGACTCACGTCCTCTTGCAGCAACGAATGAAGCTCTTCTTTACAGTCTTTCATTCTCATGTGGTCAGAAGAGTCGACGACCCAGACGAGGGCGTCGGTCCGCTCGAAGTAGTTCCGCCAGTAGGGTCTGAGGATCCTCTGCCCTCCGACGTCCCCTGCAACCGATACACATCAAAGTAGGTAGACCGGGCATCTTTCACTCATAATTCAAGCATATGTTGACGCACAGATGTTCAAGGTATACCTGTTATGTCAATCCGGGGGTTCCGCTCAGCTGAGATACCAATGACTAGCACGGAAGCCAACGGGGAATGCTACGTACTTGCCATAAACGAAAGTCCGAATCTGAAAGCCGAAAGTTGGAGGAATGGTATCGATATCTTCTCCATTTAGCCTGTTGACGATGGTGGTTTTGCCCGCGTTGTCCAGTCCCCTGTTTGCTTTTTTCATGAGCTCAAAGTTGGAACTCGATCGGCTCGACGCGTAATGCCTGTCGCGTACAGAAATAGGAATCGCATCTCTCGCTCTTTCTGTCTATTCTTCCTTATTACCGTCAAGAGGCCCATGTTGGCGAGAAAGGTGCTTCGGCTTGTGGTTGGTGGCGAGGACGGACGCTTACAGCCGAATTACCGCGTTACCTCCGTCGCTGCGTATGGGCGAGCAACGGAACCAAGGAAGTTATAATGAAAATATATGCAAGCGTTATCTACGAGTTAGATAAGGTATAAGACTGAGTTATGAATGGGCTTGCGTAGTTTAAAGACGCGGTATTCGTTTTGCCTTAGCCCAAAAGCATTCCAAGTGAACCTTCAGCGCAGACCACCTGAAATCGCAATGCGAAGGTTCAAGGGAGATTGAGTAATCCATTGAAGCTGGTCAATTGGGTAAAGGTTTACAATCTATCGGGAATAAGCAGGTCAGCACAACGTTCAATGCGTTGAGTCAGGACCGAAACGAAAGGGTTCAAGAAAGATCAGAGAAGCCAGTTGTCTCATTGTCCCCGACCCCGAGCAACGGTCTCGTTCGCCCCGTCACATCTCAGCAGAACGCGTCGACGTGCAACTACCCCCGAAAACGGGGGCGGAGGACCAAGACCGGCGAGGTGCGAGGCGAGTCAAAGAATGGATATAGCTGTTTTCCTCATGCTAGGCCTGGAAAGAAGGGGGATGATAGGGAGCTTGATGCCGACGCGACTCACAAGAAGCCGAAGCGATGCCGACGCATCAGTTGAACGTGTTACGGAGTGAGACTTCAATGACCTGTGAGAGAGAAATTGGTCAGTCAAGCTTAATGACCGTGAAAGATGCAAAACGGGATCAGGATCCAGGTATCCTGCATGGCAGAGACATCGCCTCCAGGGCAGATGTATATAGGATATATGCTTGTTCTGTATAGCATCATGAAGAAGGCAAAGGACCAGAGCAACTCACCAGTAACAGATGAGCTACAGTCCTATGTCCAGAGTTGGAAGAGGGGCCGAACGACCGGCAACTGGAGCTCGGTAATTCCGGGATCGACCTGACCGATCCCAGTCCCACATGGTGGTAGTTATTTCTTGGAGTACGGCGACATGACACCGCGTCCAAATGAAAGGAGCGGGCGGAAGATAAGAGTACTTCACATAGCCAGGGATCTGGAAGAGAGAACAATGGTCAGTTCGACTGCTGCGATGATGTTCTATGAAGAGAATCAGATGGTGGTGCATATAGGATTACGCTCATTCGTAGATGTCGCCTGGGATTCCATGGATGGAGGTTTCATCAAAGCGTGTTATAGCCCACTAGAACTTACCAGGATGCTGAGGTCCGGAACATGGGTGGGTTACTGGGTGAAAGGAAAAATTCCAATGTGAACTGTAGTGAAGTGGCCCGTGCGTCGATGGATGACCTCACTTCGCCTTGGGAGACCCAGTTCATTCCCAACCATCACCTTCTCGAGGCGCAGTTCTCGAAGTACCATGTCAGTCATACTTATCGGCCGAAACTCCCCACAAGCGACTGGTGCTTGGGCCGCGAGGGTCGCCCTCGGAGTCGCAGTTATTCGAGGCTGAACCGAGGCGGGTTAGAAACCTTCTGTCTTGCCCACAGCAGCGGCGTCGACACGTTCTTAAATCGCCCACCTCGCGCTCAGGGTGGTGTTGCGACGTGCGGCCTTTGACAAGTTCCCCATCGAGGAACTAATGTCTTTGCGGGAGGCGGCAGGATAGGGCCACATTGGGCATCCATGTGGTTCGAACTGGTCTGCAGATCCCGTACGCGGGACGTCCCACATGCCCGACCGGCGGAAGGTCTATCCCGCTTCGAAAGGGGAATCTCCGCCTCCGTGGTACCTTTCGTACTCGGGGATAGTAACACACATGTGTAGCTGCAGTGAGTTCCTGTCTACATAAAGGTAGATGTAGCCCAAGGCGTGCTAAATCCCTCTCGCTCCTCCCCTAGTCTCTTCCCCAACATATCGGAATGTCCCGCTCAGCTCTTGAACCCGAACCACTGGATGCTTTACCGGAGTACTTTGACCGTTCCTCGGTCGTCTCTCAGTCTTCACCGCCATCCTATTCGGGCCATCAACCAGGGCCGTCGACTCTACCAGCGTTCACGTATGTTTCCCGGCGACTCATCGTAACCCTCAGAGCGCAAAATAGAGAATTGGCATTCCCTACATATGGAAGAGAAGCCAAGGTCGAAGGAGCTGTCCAGGTGGTATCATGGGATCATGCCGAAAGCCTGGTTGTGACCGTACGTGTCAGCTCCAGGAAAAGTCGGACCGGCGTTGAAGACCTTGACACATAGCTAGAAGGAACTCTTCACGCGATAACGATGAAGCAGAGCATTCCAAACGTAACGAGAACGACGAGATTCATCTCCCGGACCGTGATTCTCCCGTTAACCTCGGGCGAGACAGACGTCACCGCAAGGCATTTCAGCTTCCGCTTACCGATTCGAGATGATTCGGACATGGGTATGATCCCGCCTACCTTCTATGCAACGTCAGCGGACTTGCAAGTCGAAGTTCGGTACGCCTTGATTGTGACCCTTACTCGAAGAGGCTTGCGTAAAGACGACAGGTTCGTCGCCTTTTCTCGTTTGTTGGCAGGCTTAAACTTACGAAAGCGATGTTACTAGCTTGATTACTCCTTTTGGTTACTTCCCGGAAGCGAGCGGTTCTCGAAATCCGCAGCTCGTGCAGTCACCGAATGGCACGTTGCGAAATCCTATCCAGGTTGGGCATGTTTTTGTTTCATCCTGAACGGGATGTCTTCTTACACTGTCCCACAGATTCAATCGCTTCATCCTTCTACCCAATCATCGGACAACTCGGAATATGATGTGGTAGCTACTCTCGAAGCAGATCCGTCGGAGAGTCCAACTACGTGGATCACTTTAAATAAGCAGGTTGTGGTCGTGCAGGACGGGCAGAAATTTCAAGCAAGCAGACAATTAACTCGTGTTCCTAACTGCATGGTGGCCTACAGCGATGGATGCTGGAAGCTCAGAGGGCGTCTCAAGGTTCCTTCCAATGCTGTGAGCCAATCGTGGTCGTTTGCAGGCGTCACCGTTCTGGTAAGAGTCCCAGCTGCCTCCGTCCGAATTCACCGCTAATTTCGTTCATTTTCCAGTACGTCATCCGCATTCAAGCACGGTGTAAATCTCGTGGCAGCGTAGAGACATACGTTCATACTCATCCACTTCTCGGACCTCTACCGCCGTTACCTGGGAACAGAGATGCAGCACCAGGGGAGTGACCGCCGTCGGTGATTGTGGCTCTTGCTGTCGATGGACTTTTCACTTTGCATAACTTCTCCCGGACAAATGTTCTGGTACTTGCTCCTCTGCTGTCCCTACTTAAGCTGTGCATAGTCGAACATTTGATGATATTTGCTGCACCACAACGTAGGCGTCAACCACTCGCAATTCTTCGACGTCTTTCGGAAAGATCGCCTCGCTGCCTATCCCAGTTCATTTCATTACGACAGGGCGAGACTGAGAACCACCGCGATGGTCGAGTCCAAGGCTATCAATCGGATCTTTTCACCTGACGTCTTCATCATCATCTTCAACTTCCTGTATGGGGCCAAACTGCCCGAAGTCGGGAGTTTAGGAGCCGAATCAGATGTAGAAATGGGAGGGCATTTCCGAAGACATCCGTTGCTTGATGAAATGCTGGTCTGTCGTGATTGGCATAGAGTCATTGAAGGCACCCCGCGATACTGGACGACGATAAACCTGGGAGCCGGAGGAAGAGTGGGATGGGGCACCAAGCCCCCAAGCAATGACCCAGACCTTCTCGAAAAGGTTCTTGAGCAGGTCATAGGAAAGAGTGGAGGAGTCCCGATCCAAGTCAATGTGACCCCCGCGCGCCTTCAAAACTTCGACAAAGTTGCACAGGCTCTTCACAAGCATGTCCAGCGAATCCGTATTCTCAATGTTCTTCCTTGTCATCAGGATGATGAAGTCAACGAACAGCTGATAGGAAATCAACTTGGCCAGTTACTGGATTGCCCATTTCCCAATCTCGAGAGATTTGGAGTGGGTCCCTTGCACATCGTTCCTAATCCGGATGATCCTGCGACCTCGAGCCCCAATGTGACCTTGGTCGCACCTCAACTTCGCACACTCAGATGCGAGGGGCATTCGATTTTTCCTCATCCCGCCTCCCGCTTGACCTCGTTACACCTCAAAGACATTCTCCAGCTCACGTATCCTCAGGGTACCGACACCATCGAGCTTCCGCAACTCCTGGACCTGTACTTACAAGACAGTGATCCGGCCTGGCTACTTCCCCACCTTTCGACACCAATGCTTGAAAAGGCTGAGAGTTCAGTACAGCTTTACGGCATTTTCTCAAAACATTGAGCTGCCGCCGTACCTCAACCTTAGCGAGTTACAATGGAGGGACCTAGGACTAGATGCGACCTTCAGAAGCGTTCTAGGAGCCTGCCCGAATCTCAAACGCTACTCAAACTACCTCCTGGGAGAGGAGAGCCGAGTACGAATCTGGTCTATAGTTGGCCGTGCATCAATCTTCAAGCTCATTGACGACAATGCAATGCAACATTTGACTCAGCTGAGGGAGGTTTGCCTTGATGTGGCGACTTGCGTGGGGATCGACGCTTTGATCACGGAGGTCCCCTCCGTTGCAATGCTCAGGATTCTTCGTGATCCTAGAGAAGTGGGAACAGACGATGAAAGGGAGGTAGAGCGTCGCGATTTGGAGAGACTACGGCAAAGAGTGGATTGGATACTCGGAGCTGGCCCGTGGCGGCATGTTGACAATTAGTAAATGCTTAGACCATTAATGAGATATGAATGTATCTAGATAGCATGCTATAATTTCATTGTGTCGTTGACTGCAAGCTGAAAGGTGTAGACTCATTCTCTAAGGTGCTACATTTTCTATAGGACAATCGAGTTTGAGAACGGGGCACTGCTGACTGCGTCTTACTTGCCTAAATACCCTCTAGGACCCAATATCGCTCGACAATACGCAATGATGATAAGGCCGTGAACCTTTTCCACTCATCGTCTACGGCTGACGCTCGGCTTTCACGCCTCTTCTAGAAACCATGAGGACCAGCCCTCATCAACTTCCAGGTTACAGCAAATATCTAAGGGTAACTGGATCAACCTGCCCTAATAGGACCTCCCCCCTGACGCAAGTACTGCGAACGAATCATTTATCTTCGGCATTTTGTATGGTCCCTAACGCGGACTCGGATCGCGCAGAGGACAATATACCTACTTGTTCCCGGTACCTGTGCCACAGAGGATCAAACTCAAATCAAAGATCGCCAATATCGGTATGCGGATCAATGCGGAACAAGTCTATTATCCACCGCTAACACTAAGCAAAATGTATGCGCTTTGGGAGCTAATATGGTCTAGCTATGACGGTGGTTTTTTTGCTTTTAATCAGAACTGCCGAGACTCGTCGACTCCTCTCTTAGCGTTTCTTGTTCCTCGTAGAAGTAATTCATCACCTCATCCTTTTGCTCCATCTCTTCCTCCGTATGATTCCTAGCACCTAAGCCGTGCCGTGGGGTGCTATCCCAGTGGAACACATCTGTTTTGAGGCGATGAAGGCTAGGACATAGTCCTGCCAGCCATTTGGCAAATTGCTGCATTGTGTTGGGGTCGATGTGGAGGGGGTCGAGGGTAAGGAGACCCAGCCTTCTAAACCCGACACTCGAAGTCGGTTCTTCGTCCTCACATAGAGGCAAACGCGCGTTGAGTGGGATTTTAAGCTCCCGTATGCTTTGGCATTTTTCGGCGATAATGGTGAGAATGGTTCTGTTAAGCGCTGGTTTTGAACGTCCAATCCTCCACGTTTTGGAGTCGATGACTAGTCGAAGGATATTGGGAAGGCTCTTGACGACCGGAACAAGGGTTTCTTCTGTAAAAGTGTCGATAGTTCCGAGCAGTTCCAAGTCATGAAGCTGACTGAAGGGGGCTAAAGCGGCCCAGTTGAAATCTTCGTTATTAAATTTGAGCTTCATTAACTTCTCGCTACGCTCCAGCAGTATAGACACGAGCGCGTGTCCCTCCTCTGAAGGGAGATGTGTGAAATCCGCATTGAGCTCCCTCAGCTCGGGCATCCTTGTCGTTATAAAAACGTATAACAGGAATGATTCGTGCCAAACGCCGTGAATATCCAGATACCGGAGAACCGGAAGCGTTTGGGTGGCTGGTTTTGGACCCATGACCAGGCTTGTGCGAAGGCTCTCTATGTAAACGTCCTGCTCCGGAGACACGCGGACGTCGTTCATTGGCCATAGGCACAGCCATTCCAGCAACGGACATCCTGCGCAGAGCAGTGTCCACGATGTTACGGAGAAGAATCCACCGTTGTAAAGCTTCCGAAGCTGTGAGAACACGCCAAAATCAACCGGGAATTCCGAGGAGAGGATCGTGATTTCTTCGATGTGGGGAGACCGCGAGGCGATTCCGTCCAAGGTGACGGTTGAAATACCCCACGAACTATGAATTCTCACCGGGAGAAGATTGACAACGAGCTGCTTTAGAGTTGTTCCGGCAAGAAAATCGTATGCGGGATGGTATTGATTCGGGAACTGGAGGGCCCGGAGCTCCGGGAATAGAGGAGTTTCGACTGAGAGTGAAAGCTCCTCGATATAGATGAAGTGCGATAGGTCGTGAGGCGTCTTTATCTTGAGACGCCAGGTTTTACTCCGAAGGTCGTTCACAAGCGGCCAGCCTGGGTACGTTGGGGTTTCCTCGATGTGGTATACATTCTGAGATGCAAGTGTCAACATTAGAAATCTCTAATGTTTGGGAGAGAGCGCGTTACATGCTATCCTACCTGGTTTGGCTCAAGGACATGCAGCAAATCGGCGAGCCCCACCGCGTGGTATTTCCATTTGATATCCAATGCCAACCCAGTCCAATGTTTGCAGACGAGAGCACATTGAAGAAGGTCGCGAGATTCAGTCAAGAGGAAGATTAGCGTGAGGATCTCTGCAGGAAGATGATGGATATGCATCGGTTATCCCAAAGGGTTGAAAAAGAAAAATGAGTCGTCGATGTTGTTTGACTTTGGCGAGGCCGCTAAATCCGCCACGTCTCCGTGTGGCTCGACGAGGGCGAGTTTACGTCCGATGGTCTGTATCTTCCTGTTGCAAGTCTTAACCCTTCATTTCAGTTGTTCTACGGAGTTCCCGGTCGAGCACTTGACTGATAGTAGCAGCTTGGACCGCCGGGATCGCCCTAGGGTGAAGAGGACCGATGAGCCACTAGAGCTATAAGATAGAGCGAAACCAGCGGACTGACCAAGACACCACTTTGCGTTCTGGGCCAACGGCTTGTCCCAGCTCGAAATCATGTTTCAACGTAACGTTTCGACTGACGGGAACGCTAGTCTGACGACAGTACTCCGGATTGCCGCCATGGAGGACCTTGCAACAAGCTTGATAACATCGTGTTCAGTCTCAAGAATCAGGGTCCGACCTACTTATTCTACGGATCTGTTTTCGCAGATTAATATAGGGCTATTGAAATCTCTTCGGAAACTTAATGGGTAATGGAGGACCTAGCCCCATTCAGGCGCTCCAGAGCAGTTGAAAAAACTCTCCGTTAGTGTGTGAAACGAGATATTGGGACGCAGAATGTAAAGCATGGTGATGTAATGTGATTACATGTAACAATAGACTAGCTAGGTTCCTCCCCAAGGACACGGCTCTCCTAACTCCGGTAAAAGAAAGTTGTTACGTGGAGAGAGACCTGAGGTAGAGTACTTGCCCGACCTCGTACCCGCACACCAGGTGGAATATATATTAGGTCTAAGCCAATCTAATACTACCAGCCCAAGATCTGGTACCTCGCCACTTTCAAAATGATCCAGGGGGTGAAAAGATCCGTCCCGGGAGAGAGCAGCATCGCGACATGCCACCAGACCGAACGAAGCTCGGGGTCCTGCCGTGGTTTCGAAAGGGTGTTTCAGTCGCAGTTGCGTAAACACAAAACGGTTTTCCGAGAAACGTACACGAGAAGCGATCATCATGCATGATCGACCGTATTTGCGAATCCAGCTGTTATGAGACAAATGAGTACCGGGGGTTGGAATTGTTGACGGCCATCCATAATCGTTCGCGCGGCTGCTTTCCCTATGAGGCAACGACATGATAAGTGAGCATATCATTCGCGTTGGGTGATTCGCGGTTTGGCCCTACCATAGCGAGCTGACCCGCGGGTTCTGCTTCTTGTAAAAGAGAGCAGAGAGGTTCGGCAGTTTTGAAGCGCTCGAAGGGATCGAGCGAAGAATAGAATCCAAAGTGGTTGCATCGACGCAGGTCTTGTATATACCCTGAGCATATAAGGGGTTGAGTACCATGTTCGCGTCCCCGACGGCGATCCAGTTCTTCGGCAAGGTTCCCTCGTTTGCGATCTTATGCCACTGGACCCAGCTCATGGGCGGAATTCGATAGTCCACCCAGAATGGCATACATTCCTCCTCATATTCTTCCATGAAATCAAAGAGCTGCCATATCCACTCCGGTACGCTCTTGGTTCCGTGGAGGCTTTTGGCGTAGCTTCGCAGCTCGACTGGCGAATGAGGTAGGTCGGACACGTCACATCCACCCAGGGTGATGAGCACTGATAATGAGGTCAAAGTATCTCAGTAAAGCCTTTGTCTCAAAGCGAGGAGGAGCTCCGTACTTTGATTATTTTCGGCCATGGCGAATCCGATGCACTTGGGATCTCCTGTTTCAGCGTCGGCGCTCATGGTATAGATGAGTCCACATTTAAGTCCCCAGGGTACGGGCCACTTCGAGTGAAGGTGCTTAGGAATAATCCAGGTTGAGGCTGTATAGCGGATGACCGGGTCGTATTCGATTCGCAGCTCGGATGGAAGCGAAAATCCAGCATTGGCCAACCACTTCGAAAAAGACATCTGACTGGGCCCGGTGGCATCTATGTGGAATTTGAAGCTGAGTTCAAAGAGAATACGATACCAATCACGGAGCTCAATGCTCACCAATAACAAAGTCCGCCTTCACCTGTTCCTCAGAACCATCGACTCTAACAGTAACACCGGCTAGCCTTTCTCCATCTCCGATAAAGCCAGTGACTAGTCCTGTTTTGAAAGAGATGTTGGAACGACTCTCTTTCACCGCCTTTCGAAGAACGGCTTCGGTTCCCTCCCGACTTAAACATGCGGTGGTTGAAACACCCAAGGTGTCACCTCCGTCCGCATACGGATCTTTCAAGTCGACTCCTCCATAGCACATTCTGAGATTGGCCCCGACAATGGTGTTCTTTATGTTTAGATCTTCGATAACGAATGGCAAGCCGGGAAAGAGTCGCGTGAATGTTCTGTAAACAATGGGTTGGAAGACTTGATCTCCAGGTCAATCCATCTAGTCGTGAAAGATACTACACATAAGCTTGTAATAATCACTCACAATTCCCGAAGTAGTATTGCATGATTCTAGTTCTTGGCGGCGTGACTGTCTGGTACCCATTCGACGTTGTCCGATAAACACGGTCTTCAGTGTCGGGTATATTGGTTCCATGTTCATTTGTCCATGGGTCCGCTTCGACAATAATTACAGACTCAAAGTGGTCCGCGCACACGGCAGCGGCCAGAAGCCCACCTATGCTAGGTGGTCCGGAATAACCAACTTTAATCAATCTTCTTGCATACGATCTTGACATCTCGCTTACCTTCCACCACAAATCACGACTTTTCCTGGGATCTTGCCATCCTTTCGAGGTCTATTCAGCACGTCTATGTCCTTTAGGATGGTGGTTTTGGGGATGATGATGTATTTTCGTAGAACATGCCCTGTTAATTTGAACAACGCCACGACTGAAGCTGCGACAAATAAGGCGCTCCGGACATTTGGATTGATATCGACTGCCGCTGATAGCTGTTCAGTGATGTTCGACATCTGTGCGGCGACGAGGAAGAGGATGCGAGTGAGGAGGATACAAGAGAGAGAGGTGAGACCACGATGCGAAGGGGCTTTTTGGGCCACCAATTTCCCACCGCCCTGACCTCGAAGGCAGAGCTCGAGCGCTTATCGGACATTCAATTCCTTTGTGCGAAACTCCTGTGCTCATACGCAAGTAATAACGAACCGCGAATCCTTCCACCCCTGACTTGTTATTAGTATGATTCAGGGAGCCATAAGTAAGTTACCAGACTAGAGGTTTGACATCACATTTACTTCTTCCTCAAACCTTCAACGGTCTGCACTCCCTCTCGAGCCACTTGATGGCCCTCTCGTCCTTGAACTCCTCCAGAATCGGCTTGACCTTCTCCAAAACCTCCTGATGGTAATCGTCGAGCCACTTCACCTCCCAAGGAGAGAGCAAACTCGGGTCGACGAGCTTTGTCTGCTTGGGGCACATCGTTACGTGTTCGAACGACAAATATCCTTTGTCGCCAAAGTTGTTCGGCGTCGATGCTTCCTGGACGATTACGATGTCTTCAATCCGAATGCCGAACCGACCGTCGGCGTAGTACCCGGGCTCTGAATTCCACAAATCACTTGAGTAAGCTGCGTTACCTTTGTCAAGGAAATCGGCGCACCATTCGACACGGTCATTCCTTTCTTCAGAGGCGTATCGTTTAGCGTCGGACGCATGCCAATCCCTTGAGGACCCTCATGGACGTTAAGGAAATGGCCGACACCATGGCCGGTACCGTGTCGATAATCTAGAGGATGGCAAGCTGTCAATCTTTTTTGCGCAATTCGAACAGCTCGAATGACCAGTGGAGAGACACGTACCCAGGCCATCTTGCCACAAAGCTCGTCGCGCGAAGGAATCACTGCAAATGATACGATGTCCACTTGTCAGAACCAGAAGGTGTTGAAACAAGGAGTTTCCTTCACATTATGTAGCCTATAAATCGGCAAGTTAGTTGGGGCACCGCATTGTGCTCATGGGCGCCGGACTTACCGGTAGTCCCATTCGGCACGATGGCCGTGTCGATGGAGATGTGACCTTGCAACACCCTCGTGAAGGCCCGTTTTTCCTCCGCTGTTGGTTCGCCGAAGTGCTATTAGAGACCACAGGTTGATCGCGATACTCTAAAATAGGATGTGTCTGAAGATAGGATAGGTATCTTACCCAAGTACGAGTCGTGTCCGTCGTTCCATCGAGGTATTGCGCACCCGAGTCGCACAAGTACATCTGTTACGAAAGAACACATCGTCATTATCCTTCACGTAAGCAATTGCACCTATCCCTTCTCCCGGGTGCGTAACTGACCTGGTCTTTCTTGACTACGGCACTTGACTCTGGGTCAGGCTGGTAGTGAATGATGGCTGAATATCGAACGGCATGAACTCGAAACGACGGCAAAGATCGGACGAGCCGGGCTACATACCGCAATTGGGTCCAGTTGAAGAAATAGTCGGGAAGGATAGACCTTTGAATAGGTCGTTTTCACTAGTTGTAACGCGATTCCGCTTTCATTAGTTGTCCTGACATTGGAGGGCAGAGGCGAAACAGGTCATCACGTACGAGCGGTACAGCTCCAACTGGTCAGCAGCCGAGCTCTCGGTCAGCTCCACGCCCTTGTCAAGTTGCTCTTCAAGCCATGCGAAGTACCGAGCCTAAGAGAGGTGCAATTCCCATCCACATCCGCATCAGCTTCGTGACACGCGCGAAACACGGAGAGGCAGAACGCCTACCAACGCCGCGCCATCCCTCAAATGGCAATTCCTAAACCCTTCCACCTCCGTTGGGTTCTTAATGGCCTTCGCGTCTGTAACGGGACTCCTCACGACTTTCACGACGTCGCCTCCTTCGCCCGCGCCGGCCAGTAGGGCATCTTCGACGGCCAATGAAGCTTTGTTGCTGATGAGAATCTTCTTTCCTTGAGGTTTCAGCTCGGCTGAGAGTTTCGTGAGGTCTTCGAAGATAGAGTCGTATGGCCGAATTTCGACATCCGGAGGGAGGTGGGAAGCGGAAAGCAGTTCCTTGGCGGTCGAGCCTGATAGTTGGGATGGGCGAATATAGAGCGTAGACTTGGAGTGAGTGATTACTGCGTACGCAAAGAAGACTATTTGGTGCAAAACGACAGTCCACGCCAACGGTCATCGCTCTTAGCATTCCGATACCGAAGAACCGAGAGCAACACCTCGTACCTGGATTGTACGCGATATCGCTCCCTCTCAAATTGAACAACCACGCGACCTCGTCCAACATATTGACCACCAGCGCTTCGCCGCCCGCATGCTTATCTTTCAACTCCTTCCGAATCCCAGCAATCTTCTCCTTGGACGTCTGGCCGGAATACTCAACAGGTAAGTGGAAGACTTGATTCTCAGGACGTGAAGGCCGGTTAGAAGCCCACACAAGATCAACGAGGTTCGTGGGTATTGAGACGAGTTGGGAAGTCTTGGGTGCGAGTTGCTCTTTGATGGTTTTGGCGTCAGCGGCGAGGATGAGTTGGGGGTCGATGCCGATGCGGGAGTTGTTTGGGAGGTTCTATATGAGATGCAACAGACGATGAGCTTAGCTTCATCTGGTTGGCGGTGATTCAAATAGGAATCACCTTGTGCAAGAAGTCTTGCCAAGTGGGGACATCTGGGACGGTCGGTCGTTGCTTCAGCACCGTCGACAATCGGGAGCGCGTCGCACAAATTGGATTTACCTGGCAGGCCCTGCTTCATCAATGTCCAATTCGAGTCCATTTGCTCAGCAGCTTGCAGAAAATACCGTCCGTCGGTGAACATAAATGCTTCGTTTTTGGTGATCACAGCGCACCCTATCGTTATGAGAGTGAGGATTGGTGCGCCGAGTAGAGCGTAGCCTCGAGACACACCTGCTGAACCAGTGAACCCGGATATAAACGCTCGGCGGGCATCACAGTCCGCCAAGTACTCGCTAGAGTCTAAGTGAGAAATGTATAGAGAACGCGTAAATTAATTTCCTGGAGACCACTCTTCGGTTTGCTGCCTACGTTGGTCTTCAGACGGGATGACGCTGAGCACGCCGAGCAGTCCAATTAGCCGCAATAGAAGAAGCGGAGAAGCTGAACCTCACGTACTAGGCATCAACGTTGTGGTCAGGATTGCTCATCAAGTCCCGCAACGCGTTCAACCTTTCCGACGTGTTGACTTTCGAAGCCGCGCTTGCATCTCCTCCCATCTCTTCGTGTGGTCCAAATTTCGAGCGAGTAGAAGTAAAGTAGGTCGAGGAGGTCGAGGCAAAATTTCTTCTTGAATGCGATTCCCGGGGTTTTAACGGTGGACTTGAGGGAGCGAGAGAAGGTGTACCGCGTGAGGCCAGGCGATTCTGGTGCACGCGATGGGTCGAGGAGCGGATGGTCGAAGTGGTAAGGTTCCGGCCGACTGCGAAGGAGCAGATGGTGGAATGAGTCGAAGGGCGTGCGGAATGAGATAAAGATAAACGTGCAAGCATCAGATTAGATCGAAATAGAGTGAGCACGGGATCAAAAGGCGAAAGAAGGGGAGCGAATTTGGACCTCGACTGAAAGCTAAACAGTTGCTGAGGTAAAGCCTGGGAAGATGCACTAGATACCACTCCCTCGGGCTCAGGTCCTAACGCTGGAGGTTGCCGAATTAGCTGCGAATAGGATATGTATTTTATTTGAACCGTATCGAAAAGCTATTTAACAGGAGAATCTGTAGACTGACTCTGACGTATAAGGTATCGACGGAATCTAGGAAACATTCCCCTCACGGGCAGGTAGATCTCTTCGATGTCCATAGTACTCGGGCCGCAGCTTTCCGACGAGGTGTGCGCAGGATCTCCCAGGGTTTTCATGCTGCCGTCCGAACGTCCAGAAGCGCTGCATTGGGTCCACGAGGGTCTGCAGCGCAGGGCATGCGGCCTTGAACGCGTTTATGGTCTGTGTTTCCATGTCGAATATTCCGGGTTTCGAAGAGTGTAGCGTCTCATACGCGACTTCAACGCTACGAAGCGAGGGCAAGAGGTAAACGTGATCGGACACCTGAGAGGATGCGGTTTCAGTGAGGGGACGCCTTCACCGAGTCATGGCATCAGGGCTCACCTTGCCAAAATAGTACTGGGCGTTGTAGTCATAGAGTTAATCGTGACGGATAAAGACTCCGTGTTCGGAAACATTCCGATAACATTAGCGAGGTTGGTCCGCAGCCAAGTTCTCTGTTTGTCTTGGTACTAGACGCGGATAGAGAAAGACCGAATGGAGAGCCTGATGGACTTGGATGCAGCCTCCACTGCCGAGAGCACGGCCTTGTTCCAGTCGCCGATCGTGAGGCTTAGTCTCTCCAGTCGAGGCGCTACCGAAAGAAACGTTGGAGCCTCATAGGGAGCGGCCTCTACGAGCTTAAGACTCGGGATGTCCGATTCCTTGAGATTCGTTCGGAGGCTATCCATTGTTTCCCGTGAAAGATGATGAGTCGGCAGAACCAGCTCTTTCAAGCGAGGCTGATATTGGAAGAGTCTCCGTAACTCTTGTTCTAGATCTCCGTCCCACTCTTTCTCCTCCTCGTCTTCGGAGTCAAAGTCCTCGCAATCATCGATCGTTTTGGGGTCCCACAACAAAGGGATCTCCAAGCGTGTAAGCTTCATCCCAAGGACGACTTCCCGAAACTCGCTCATCGTCGGCTCCCAAATCCAACGCGCGACTCCATGGGGCGCAAAATACTTAAGATTCTTGGCCAAAGAGAGGGCATGCAGCGGGTTCGGCTGGAGCGGCGACGGGACTTGAGCTTGATTAAATGTCTGCAGCCAGCTTAACTCGATGCTGAGATTTCGGACGAGTAGGGCAAGGTCCGGTCGAGCGAGGAACGTTTCGAGGAGTCGGATAGACCGTTTGCTGTGCTTGGTGATCAAGATGCTTTCGTTCAAGGCTTGCTCACAGATCGGTCGCAGAGCACGGTTGACTATTAAGTTTCGTATACTGCTCGGAGTGAGACAGAACATGATTTGGAGCTGCAGCTCCGCCGGTAAGCTATCGGGATAACGGTTGCTCATGTTCGCGTCTTCTAAGGCAGGCTGTTGGAGTGGAATGATGTAGTTAGACCCAAAGCACAGGGCCATCGAATACAGAGCTTACAGGGATCAAGTCGACCGGGAGGAGTATTAGAGGCGAGGAGTAACGGTGATTGAATATTATATAGTCTCGGCGGGGGCCCAGTAACGGGTATTCTTGACTTAACGCCCTAGCAACCTGACCTCAGGGCTGTGCTGCCCCACGTTGCAGCATATGGGTTTGTAGTTGCCATGCCCTCCTATATAAGAGCCCTGGGATGGTCACGTCCTCGAAGTCGAGCCTACTAAGTGTAGACCGCTGTGCCGGGGGATAGTTGAGTGGATATTGCGGTAGATATCGTTGGATATAATTGACGGTATCATCGGTCAGTGCGAGAGAAGAGGGGCAGTTGAGCACTAAATACAGTGCCGTGTTCTAGGCAGTTGCAAAGAGGTGGGTTATAAAGAGGGAAGGGAACTGCCAATATCACGGGTCCGACTGAATCCCCTAACACGCGCTGTGGTAAGCTCCGAGAACCGCCGACCACACGCCGGGCAAACATCCAGAAGCCACTACTCTCGCATTATTGAGACATACGGGTAAGAGATGTGTGGATCATGCGTTGTACAAAGCGGACCAGTGACCCGACGGGATTTGGTGACGTAACCTGCAAACTTATGGAAGTTCAAGGTCCTTCGGATATCAGCCTTCTGGGTTCAGTTGTGTGGATACGAATGGCCATTGAACGAACTTACGCGTTATCATCCGTACGGGCAGGAAGGTCTTTCTGATGTCCGTAGTACTCGGGCCTCAGCTTTCCGACGAGGTGTGCGCAGCAGCCTCCAGGGCCTTGATGTTGCGGCCCGAACGTCCACAGACGATCCATTGGATCCACAAGGCTTTTAAGAAGAGGACATGTGGCTTTGAACTCATCAATAGTCTGTGCATCCACGTCGAATATTCCGGGTTTCAAGGGGTATAGCGTTTCATATTCGACTCGAACGCTCCGAAGAAGTGCGGGAAAAAGGTAAACATGCTCGGCGACCTGAGAACGTGGGGTCTCAGTCCAGGGAGCGCTTCCAAAAAGCTATAACGTAGGAGCTTACCGTGCTAAAATAGTACTGTGCATATGGCACATCTTTCACAGTGGTCGAGGAGTTGATCGTGACGGACAAAGACTCCACGTTTGGAAACAGTCCAAAAACCTTGTCAAGGTTGGCCCACAGCCACGTTCTCTGCCTGTCGTGGTACCGTACGCGAATTGAGAAAGAGCGGATGGAAAGTCTGATGGATGTTGATGCAGCTTTCATTGCCGAGAATACGCCTTCGTTCCAATTGCCGATCGTGAGACTGAGTTGTTTCAGTCGAGGCGCGACCGGAAGAAACGCTACAGCCTCGTCGGGACTGGCCTCCAGGAACTTGAGACTTGGGATGTCCGATTCGCTGAGATTCGCTCGGAGCTATCCACCGTTTCCCATTCAAGATGACCAATTCGGAGGATGAACTCTTCCAAGAGAGGCTGAGACTGGAAGAGCTTGCAGAACTCTGGTCCTAAGTCTCCCTCCCACACCTCTTCCTTCTTCACGGTCATTTCGTTAGACCACGAGCATTCATAGACCGCCTTGGGGTCGCGTAAATAGGGGATCTCCAAGCGTGTGAGCTTCATGCCGAAGACGGCGTCCCGAAGCGCGCTCATCGTCGGTTCCCAAACCCAACGGGCGACTCCATCCGGAGCGAACGACTTGAGGTTCGTGACCAAAGACAAGGCACGCAATGGGTTCGGCTGAAGGAGCGACGGCACTTAAACTTGGTCGTGTCTCTGCAACCAGCTCAGATCGATGGAGAGGTGTCGAACGAGCAGAGCGAGGTCCGGTCGGGCGAGGAAGGTTTCGAGGAGTCGGATGGAACGCTCGCTGTAGCTAGTAATCAAGATAGTTCCGTACAAAGCTTGCTCGCAGATTGGTCGAAGAGCGCGGTTGACTATGAGGTTTCTGATTTCGCCTGGGGAGAGGTAGAGCATAACTCGGAGCTGCAGCTCCGCCGGCATGTTGTCAATGTTGCGGTTACGCATATTGAGGTCTTGCAAGGGACACTGTGAACATGAGAGGCATAGTTAGTCCCAGAGACAAGGTTGACAAATGCGGAGCTTACACAGATCACATCGACCGGGAGGATAGTAGAGATGAGGAGCTACAGTGACTGAATATTTACTCTCGGCGGGCCATCACCGTGGCAACCTGACCTCAGGGCTGTGCTACCCCACGTTGCAGCGCATGGGTGGTGTTCGTGGTTGATGTGCCCTTCTCTAGACATTCACTGGAGGGTCACGTGTGAGAACTCGAACCTAGTCCAGACAGCTGTGCCAGGGATTGTTGGGTGAACTATGCGGTAAAAATCTCGTTGGTTACGATCGACCGCATCATCCGCAAAGCAGAAAGTTGGAAAGCAGCGAGGCTGATATGAAACCACAAACTCACGCCACAAGCATGCGCAAGCTTCGGTAAGCACCAAGAAACTATTTGCGCATCATTATTACATGTATACGAGAGCGTATGTATAACACGTATAACATGACGAAACGGAATCCCGGGCGATCTCACTACGTCTAGCGACGCAACTGTCGAGAGTGAAGGTTTTAGGGTCTTTTGAACATCAGTTACGGAATTATTACACCATCATCCGTACGGGCAGGAAGGTCTTTCATATGTCCGTAGTACTCAGGCCTGAGCTTTCCGACAAGGTGAGCACAGGACTCTCTAGAGCTTTGAGGTTGTGGTCCAAACGTCCATAAACGATCCATTGGGTCCACAAGGCTTTGAAGAAGCGGGCATGCGACCTTGAAAGCATCAATGGTCTGTGCCTCCACGTCGAAGATCCCGGGTTTCGCAGGATATAGTGTCTCATACTTGACACCAACACTACGAAGTGAGGAAAAGAGATGAACCTGCTCGGCGACCTGAAAGAGTGGGGTCTCAGTTCAGGGAGTGCTGCCAACAAGCAAAGACGTCGAAGCTTACCTTTCCAAAATAATATTGTGCATATGGTACATTGTCCATGGTGGTCGAGGAGTTGATAGTGACGGACAAAGACTCCGTGTTCGGAAACAGTCCAAAAACCTTAGCGAGGTTGGTCCACAGCCAAGGTCTCCGTTCGTCGTGGTACCATACGCGAATTGAGAAAGAGCGGATGGAGAGTTTGATGGAAGTCGATGCAGCTTCCATCGCCGAGAACATGTCTTCATCCCAGTCGCCGATTGTGAGACTCAGTCTCTCAAGTCGAGACGAAACCGAAAGAAAGGCTGGGGCTTCATCGGGAGCGGCTCGCAGGAACTTGAGACTCGGGATGTCCGATTCTTTGAGATTCGTCGCCAGGCCTTCCACCGTTTCCCATGTAAGATCACCTGTCGGCAGAATCAACTCTTCAAGGAGAGGCTGAGACTGGAAGAGCCTGAGGAACTCCTGTCCCAAGCCCCCGTCCCAGTTGAAATCCACAATACCCTCGTCATCAGGCCAGGTACAGCCCCAAGGCATGCTTGGGTCGCGTAACAAGGGAATCTCCAATCGCGTGAGCTTCATCCCGAACACGGCGTCCCGAAACGCGCTCATCGTCGGCCCCCAGATCCAATCCGCGATCCCATGGGGAGCGAATGACTTGAGATTCCCGGCTAAGGAGAGGGCCTGCAGCGGGTTCGGCTGAAGCGATGACGGGTCTTGAGCTTGTTCATATCTTCCCAGCCAGCTTAGATCGATTGAGAGGTGTCGAACGAGCAGAGCGAGGTCCGGTCGAGCGAGGAATGTTTCCAAGAGACGGATCACCCGTTCGCTGTGCCTTGGGATCAAGATGTTTTTGTACAAGCCTTGCTCGCAAACGGGGCGAAGAGCGCGGTTGACTATAAGGTTTCTGATGCCGCTCGGAGTGAGGTAGAACATGATTTGGAGCAGCAGCTCCGGCGGTACCCCGTCGATGTTGCAGTTGTGCATGTCCTTGTCGTTTGAGGAAGCTTTTCGAGTGGACACCCATAGTTAGCCCCAAAGCACAAAGTTGCTGAATGCGGAGCTTACAGAAGTCAGGTTTTACAAGGAGAGGAGTATCAAAGAGCGTTCCAAAAGCAGCGAGAGTGACCGATTATATAGTCTTGGCGGCAGCTATCGAACCGGATTCCCCAATCAGCGCCGTAATAACCGGACCTCATTGCTGTGCTCCACTACGTTGCAGCGTATGGCTAGTCGCCGGTGAAAAAGAATTTCATAGCTGAGAGTATGTACTAGTTATGATTTCGAGGTTGCCATGTCCCGCTCGTCAAGTGCTTCGGGAGGGTCGGGTGCGAGAAGTCGAGCCGCGGAGCAGACCACTGGATTGGGTATTGTGGAGCAAGTGGTGGACTGGAGATAGAATGTGATTGATCGTCTCATTGGTTGGTGACAGAATGGATGTGGTTAAACCCCGACTGTTCCGCTGCATCCGGATAGTCGCAGAGCAGCGCGTAGCTGGGAATGTGCCGACATTAGTGTTGCCGTCGAAGTAAGCAGAGGTAAGCGGAGTGTACATTTCGATAAACTTCGATTAGTCGAAGTGGAATCGAAGGAAACTCGAAGTGCTTCGAACGATGTGGGAACGACTTTCCTAAGTCGTTTCTGGTGATGGAAATCTGATCAGGTAACGGAAATTGAACCCTGTTGAAGGAGGAGCCGTTCCCCGGCGTGCCGTCAAATGAGTGATGGGAATTACATTTACGCAAGGAACGAAGTCCTTCGAGACTCCCTTCGACAAATTTCGACCCATCGAAGTCTGTCGAAGTGAGCAAATGTTCGAGAGATATTGAAACTCCTTCGACCACTTCGGCACTTCGCGGCAACACTAGCCAACATCCAAGCTCTCGACTGACGCCACAAACACGCGCTGAGGTAAGCTTCGGGCAACACCACTACCACGTCTGAGAGGAAATTAGAAGAAACTCTTCTCGGAAGAGTATTACATACATACGAGAGACGTATGTACATGTATCACCCATTGCGCAGCGGAAGATAATATCCAGTGGCCCCATAAGATGCGGTGACGCAACCCGGATAGATGTGGAAACTGAAGGTCGTGCGAACACTGTCCTTCCGTGATCGGGAAGCAAGGGAGGATGAATCTCTTCCAGGAGAGCCCTCCCTGGGGGCGTATACTTATGGGGATCCCGGAATTCGCGGTGTGACAACCGGACCTCAATGGTGTATATGTGTCACCCCACATTGCAGCGTTTGGCTCTTCTTCGGCTTACAGTACCCTGGGAGGGTCACGTGACCGACGCCACAGGCAGGCGCTGTGAAAACTCTGGGAAACACCGACCAAATATCAGACAGGCATTCAGAAGACGTTATTCTCGCCTCATTGATATGTATATACAGGAGAAGTTTAAATAACACATAGCGCATAGCGGAAGAGAGTATGTAGTGGCCCCCAGGATGTGCAGGTGGTGACAAAAAAACCTGCAAACTGTGGCCGTTTCAAAGTCTTTCGAACACCGTCCTCCCGGGTTCAGCCGCGTGAATAGATATTACCAATCAACGGAGCTTGCGCGCCATCATCCGTACCGGGAGGAAGGTCTTTCTTTTGTCCGTAGTATTCGGCCCTCAACTTTCCGGCAATGTGAGCGCAGGACCCTCCAGGGCTGTGATGCGGCCCGAACGTCCACAAACGGTCCGTTGGATCCGCAAGGCTTTGAAGAAGAGGACATGCGGTCTTGAACTCATCAATGGTTTGTGCTTCAACGTCGAATATTCCCGGTTTCGAGGGGTACAGCGTCTCATATCGGACTTCAACACTCCGAAGTGCAGAAAAGAGGTAGACGTGCTCGGCAACCTGAGCGAGTGGAGTTTCAGTCTCGAGCGTGAGCTTTCAACAAGGAGAGGCGTGGAGGCCTACCTTGCTAAAATAATACTTTGCGTATGGCACATTATTTGCGGAGGTTAAGGAGTTGATCGTGACGGAAAAAGACTCGGCGTTTGGAAACAGACCAAAAACCTTGTCAAGGTTGGTCCACAGCCAACTCTTCTGTTTGCCGTGGTACCATACGCGGATAGAGAAGGAACGGATTGAGAGCTTGCGAGACGTTGACGCGGATTCCACCGCCGAGAACACGTCTTCGTTCCAGTCGCCGATCCTGAGACTCAGTCTTTCCAGTCGAGGCGCGACCGGAAGAAGCGCTACCACCTCTTTAGTGTTGGCCTCCAGGAACTTGAGACTTGCGATGTGTGATTCGTTGAGACTCGTTCGGAGGCTGTTCACCGTTTTCCATGCAAGACTACCTGGCAGAACGGACTGCTCTAAGAGAGGCTGAGACCGGAAGAGCTTGCAGAGCTCTTGACCTAGGTCTCTGGCCCTTTCTTTCTCTTCCCTCTCGTCAGAATCGCTATCCATGTACAGCTAGAACGCATGTTGGGGTCGTGTAACGAGGGGATCTCCAAGCGCATTAGTTTCATGCCGCAGGCGGCGTCCCGAAACGTGCTCATCGCCGATCCCCAGACCCAGTCATAGACCCCATGGGGAGAGAACGATTTGAGACTCCTGGCCAAGGAAAGGGCATGCAGGGGGTTCGGCTGGAGCGGCGACTGGACTTGAGCGTGCTTGAATCTCCACAGCCAGCTCAGGTCGATGGAAAGGTGTCGAACGAGTAGGGCGAGGTCCGGTCGAGCGAGGAATGTTTCCAAAAGACGGATTACCCGCTGGCTATGCTTGGTGATCAAGATCTTTTCGTACAAGCCTTGCTCGCAAACGGGGCGAAGAGGGCGATTGACTATAAGGCTCCTCGTGCCGCTCGGAGTGAGGTAGAGCACGACTTGGAGCTGCAGCTCCGTCGGTACCCCGTCGATATTGCGGTTGTGCATGTTCGAATCGTTTCAGGCAAGCTGTCCGAGTGGAAAGGCGTGGTTAGTCCGGAAGCACAACCTTGTCGAATGCGGTGCTCACAGACCTCAGGTTCACAAGGAGAACAGGGTCAGAGACGCTTGAAAAAGAAGCGACAGTCTATCCATTATGTACATAGACCTTCTTGGGAGGGCATTGACGCGAATTCTCGAGTCGGCGCCGTAACAACCGGACCTCAATGCTGTGCTATGCCGCGTTGCAGCGTACGATGGTCATTGGTGATCGTTAAAAATGTGTTCCGTGGATTAAGGTATGTTGCAGCTGTGTGTTAGTAGTTGCCACGCCCTACGGTACATGTTCTTAGGGGGATTCACGTCCGAGAGGCTGAGCTCAGCCCTCCGTGCCAGGGGATTGTCAAATGAGGCGTGCGTTAGAGACAGCGTTGAGTTTGGCGAGTAGTATCAATGGTCGGTACGAGAAGACGTGTAGTGGAACATTGACAGTCTTACTGCATTCTAGACAGTGGCAGCGCAAGCGGACTGGAAAAGGTGGAGCAGCTGCTGACATCATATCTTAGACCGCCGCCACAAACGTGTTAAAGTAAGGGCCAGGTGAGATTTATATCGGGATGATTCCAGCTTGAACAAAATGCACATGTATAATTTGCAGCGGTCTGGAAGCTATTATATCACAAAACTGCCGTCTGGAGCGACTCGGGAGAGTACAACTGATTCAGAGGACCGCTCGACCCTACTTGTCACTACCTGGAGGAGGGGGAAGATCGTGCGAATATCCATAATACTCTTCCATTAGTTTCCCGACGAGATGGCCGTGAACCACTTTAAAAGGTTGAGTGTCTACTCGAAAGGTCCAAAGACGTCGCATTGGGTCAATGACACTCTGCAGAAGCGGACATGCAGACTTGAATTCTTCGATGGTCTCATCCTCCACGTTGACGGCTCCTGGTGGAAGGGGAGTTGGACACTCGTATTTGACAGTGACGCTGTGAAGTGAGGAGAGGACATGAACGTTGTCGGCGACCTGACGGAAATAGATTTCAGTCCGCGGGCTCCTTAACATTAAACGTCTTCAATTTCACCTTCTTAAAGTGATAGTTTGCGTTTTTTGCGTCT
>WSUD01000047.1:0-49831 GCA_019633495.1 Tulasnella sp. 427 | reverse complement strand
TGTCTGAATTCCAATGCTTGTTTGTTTCATATCGACTCGGCGATTGAGGTCGCGTGTGCTTCTTGCTTTCATCACCTTATATCATCTGCCCTTACTGGACCTCCAATGATGACGACGTTGTTCAATCACGACATGTATCTCCAGTCATTTATTCGCTCACTTGGCTGTTCCTTCCATCGACTGGCAAAACCGCTGGAGACAGGACTCGGGCCATTGACTCTTGAGGGAGGACGCTCCAGGGGTAACGCGGGAACGGACCCTTTTGCCTTATCCTCTTTGTTCGCTGCTGCCACCACTTCCGGCATTCGGCAAGCTACAACCTTTCTTGGATCGTACAACACGATAGATAACCACACAAGCTCATCCTAATTAAATCTCACGATTGAATGATGAAGAAAAAAGATCGACCCCAGCAGCTCCACTTCAAAGCCCTCCTGGGCAAAAAGCTCATCGAAACCGTTACGGTACCCTTGCCGGACGGACAGTCCGCATCTTTTCAAGTTCAAGGCACAGCGGTGACCCAGAGAATTGTCCGACTTCTTGGTCCTATGGTCTTGCCGAGACTGCCGAAAATATCGGACGCAGCCACCGCCAATCGCGTTTGGTTCGGGTCGGGAGAGGATTTCAAGGAGTTGGAGTTCCAAGGGGATCTTTGGTTGAACTACTACCTCGGGAGCATGGTTTTCAGGATTTTGAGAAGGATGTACGGACAGAGACGGTGGAGCAGGACGGTGTGAGTGTGGTTGACGTCTTCGCATTGGGTTTGAAACGGAGCGACTTACACTTCGACTTTGGGACTCGCAGATCGGGCCATGTCAGTGGATGTGTTAGATCCAATGCGGTGTTCTCTATGCTGGGTTTCCGACTGGGACTTGCGCTCAGCCCGACGTCCAAGTCAACCGCAGATAGGTTCGAAGCTATGGTACACGCCATCCGACAAGATCCTACTGTAGAAGTAGAGCCATGGATAGAGAAGATCTTCACGCCGCTAATCGAAGAAGCTTGTCTTGTAGTAGCGCAAAAGTACGTTCAATGTCTCTCTCGATTTGACCGGCTACTGATAAGTGACGCTTGTGCCATCTCTTCTAGGCTACCAGGTCCTCCTCAACGAATCGACCTTCCCAGCACCTCACAAGCAGAATCACAAACGACGTATCACGAAGATGACGACGGTTACATTATAATAGATGACTCTTCTGACGACGAAACGGAGATCGTTGAAGTCTCTCGAACGGAAGAAGAAGAAGTAATGTCCATGCTCGCCGTTGAGGCCAATTCGACTCCGGCTCACAAGTCTCCGCTGGAGCTATACAACTGCAAGGCTAAGGTTACCTATGTGGAGCCAAACATCGTCAGCGTGAACGTACCGAAGATGGGAGAGAGAGCGATGTTCGAGGTTGACTTGACCAAGTGCACCGAAACTGTCGAGGTTCGCTATGTCGGGAATCGCGACGCTGGATAGAGACTGAACTCAAGTCTCGTGTGCTAGAGCTACAAACACGATATGAAACAGAACCAATTGGATATTGTATGGAAACCCAACGCTGGCGAGGAAGAAGAGGACGATGAGATACAGATGGACTGCGTTACGTCGGCGATCACTGTGGGGTGCTTCATCCGAGTGAGTCCTGCGATGCCTTACCCCGCTTTTTCCTTTGGATTAATTTACGTCCTTTTCAAGGTTTGGGTGCCCTATCGTGATAACCAGCTGGACCGCACGGTAAACACGACGCTCGTTCATCCTTGGGACCACCGACCAATCATACGATCCTCATAAACTCCATTTTTGCCAAGCACAGCGTTTCTCGTTGCTTCTCCACTCCGTATCGTTGTATTGTTGTGCTTTTACACCGGTAATACTGAGCATGTATCGTTAGTATTTATGTCACAGCTTTCATTTCGCGGTGACCCTTGAACTTCGCAGAAGTTTTGTGCGCGGGCTTGAGGCGCGCGTGTTCGACGACCTTCTGCACCCCTCATTGCGAGCTTCTTAGGCCGAGCTAATCGCTGAAGGTTCGGTAGATGGGATGCCGTCACGGCTTGGGGTCAATTTGCTTCATCGCGCAATCTTGAAATCTGATCTCGCGTCACGTTCCTGCAATCCGCTTCTGGTACAAATACCGCGCTCCAGCTTCTCCCTCTCCTCAGAGCTCTTCTCCCTCCCCTCTTCATCCTCAACTCGCCCTTTCTCTCAAAACTCCAAAATGGTATCATCTAGTGTTCTTGGCTTCCCTCGCATCGGTGCGTATACGTCGACGGCGCCGGTGTCGCGCGCGTTTGTTGTAGTTTCGACCGGCGGCAGAGCTTGAGGCTGACTTGGACTTTACGTTGGTTGCCGCGATAACCTAGGCCCGAAGCGCGAGATCAAGTTTGCCGTCGAGTCTTACTGGGGCAACAAGAGCTCCGCCGAGGACCTTCAAAAGGTCGCTGCTGAAATCCGCAAGCAGTCCTGGACCAACGTCAAGTCCAAGGGTGTCGACCACGTCCCTAGGCAAGTCACCCAATCGCTCCCCCCGACGTCGTCGACCATCACCTGACTTCGATCGCTTCTTTTACGCGTGTACAGCGGAGAGTTCTCCCTTTACGACCATGTTCTCGACCACTCTGCCGCCTTCAACGTCATCCCGTCGCGTTACCAGAACCTTGGGCTCTCCCCGCTCGACGTCTTTTTCGCCATGGGCCGTGGCCGTCAAGCCGATGGTGTCGACGTCCCCGCCTCTGAGATGAAGAAGTGGTGAGCGCCAGTCCTTCGAACGCGACCGCGGCGCGAATCGTCGACGGCTGACTTTTTTTCGCCGCGTAGGTTTGACTCCAACTACCACTTCGTCGTCCCCGAGTTCTCCGACGCGACCGACTTCAAGTTGAACTACAACAAGGCCCTCAACGAGTACAAGGAGGCTAAGGAAGCTGGTATCAACACCCGACCAGTTGTCCTCGGTCCCCTCTCCTTCCTCGTCCTCGGCAAGCCTTCCAGGAGCGCGCAGGCCGGCTTCCAGCCCATCTCTCTCCTCTCCAAGGTCCTTCCCCTCTACGAGAAGCTCCTCGGTGAGTTGAAAGAAGCTGGTGCCGAGTGGGTTCAGGTCGACGAGCCCATTCTCGTCCTGGACGCCGCCTCCAACTTCTCCACCGAATTCACCGAGGCTTACACCAAGCTCTCCGCCGTCGCTCCCAAGATCCTCTTGACCACCTACTTCGGCCGTCTCGAGTCCAACCTTGACTACGTCGCCAAGCTCCCCATCGCTGGCTTGCATATCGACCTTGACCGTGAGCCCGGTCAACTCGAAGCTGTCGCCAACGCCATCAAGGATACCAAGATCGTCCTCTCTCTTGGTCTCGTCTCGGGCCGCAACATCTGGAAGAACGACTTCCAGCGCTCCATCGAGCTCGGTCGCAAGGCCATCGACATCCTTGGCGAGGACCGCGTGATCGTCGCTACCTCCTCTTCCCTCCTCCACACTCCCGTTACCCTCGCTTCCGAGACCAAGTTGACCGAGGAGCAGAAGGACTGGTTCTCCTTTGCCCTTGAGAAGGCTGGCGAGGTCGCCACCATCGCTGCCGTCCTCTCCGGCTCTCAGGATGCTGAGGTCGCCAAGGCTTTGGAGGCTAACATTCAGTCCATCAAAAAGCGTCGCGAGTTCGAGCAGAATTCCGACGATACCGTCCGCAAGCGTGTCGCTGCCATCACTCCTGATGACCTCAACAGGAAGAGCCCCTTCCCAGCTCGCGCTGCCGCCCAAAAGGCTCTTGGACTTCCCAAGTTCCCCACCACCACCATCGGTTCCTTCCCTGTAAGTGTTTCCTTTTGAGATATTCCGGACATAGACTCAACCTACTTTTCTCTACAATAGCAAACCAAGGAAATTCGTCAGGCCCGTCTCAAGCTCGGCAAGCGCGAGTTGACTGCGGAGCAGTACGACGAGTTCATCAAGAAGGAGATTCAGGAAGTTGTCAAGTTCCAGGAGGACGTCGGTCTTGACCTCTTGGTGCACGGCGAACCCGAGCGAAACGACATGGTCCAATACTTCGGCGAACTGCTCAACGGCTTCGTCTTCACTCAGCAAGGTTGGGTCCAGAGTTACGGTAGCCGGTAAGTATCTCATCGGAACTGGGACTTCTCCCGTTTACTAATCTGGTCGCTTTAGATACGTCCGTCCCCCGATCATTGTTTCCGACGTCAGCCGCTCTAGCCCCATGACCGTCAAGTGGAGCAGCTATGCTCAGAGCATCACCAAGCTGCCCATGAAGGGAATGTTGACCGGACCCGTCACCATCTTGAACTGGTCTTTCCCTCGTATCGACGTCACTCGCGAGATCCAGTCTAAGCAACTCGCTCTGGCCCTCCGCGACGAAGTCATCGACCTCGAAGCTGCTGACATCAAGGCCATCCAGGTCGACGAGCCCGCCATTCGTGAGGGTGTAAGTGGCTGTCGACTCCGCCGACATAGTTTCCAGAAGCTAATTTACTTTTTTTCGACTGTAGCTTCCTCTCCGCCGCGCGGACTGGGACGCCTACCTCACCTGGGCCGTCGACTCCTTCCGCTTGGCCACCGCTGGCGTCCAGGACAAGACTCAGACCCACTCCCACTTCTGTTACTCCGACTTCAACGACATCTTCCCCTCGATCCAGCGCCTCGATGCCGATGTCATCTCCATCGAAGCGTCCAAGAGCGACATGAAGCTCCTATCGGCCTTCCAGGAGTTCGGCTACAAGAACTACATCGGCCCCGGTGTTTACGACATCCACTCTCCTCGTGTTCCCAGCGAGCAAGAGATCAAGGACCGCATCAAGGACATGCTGACCCTCATCAACCCCGACTACCTCTTCGTCAACCCCGATTGCGGTCTCAAGACCCGTCAATGGAAGGAGACTAAGGGCAAGTTTAGCTTGACAATCCAGGATCTTGGACAACTTGACTGATATCTCCTTCTGCACTTCAGAGGCGCTGAAGAACGTCGTCGATGCCGCCCGCTGGGCTCGCAAGGAATGGGCTTGAACGCTCCTCAGTTCTGCTGATGCGCTTTCAACAGCTCGGCATCGAACTAAGTAGGTTGGAGTCCTTGCCGTCGTCGTTTTGGGGGTTTCCTTTCCGGGTCATCGTCATCGTTGCATTTCTCGTCCTGTCTTTCACTCAACGCCTGTTCGGCGGTTCACTCAACAAACCGTCACCCATCATCGTTTTCTTCTGCTGTTTCTTTTTCGCATTTTTCTTTTGTAAAGTTAGTCGGCATGTAGCATTGGATCTCAACATCCCCAATTGAAAGTTTTGCAAGTGGTCTACCGCGTGTCCGGACAATGGAGGATGCAGAATGATGAATGCTTGTCCAATGTCGTTTCGATGCCACCAGTTTTCTGCATAAAATGGCCTCACGAGTGATTTGATCGCCGTATTTCTATCATTGAAACCTGGATTCGAGCTTAAAATCACAGTACAAATCTCTTTAGTTGCATGGGTCTCTGCAAGTTTAGTTACTCAGACTTAGAGAGCAACAAAACTCGGGCAATTGCCACAATTTAATAGTTCACAGTTCAAGAAAATTACAGACATGAAAGACATGGTGCAAGCGAATTGTTATTTCGTAAAGTCTCGTCATGACGGAAAGTCGATGAAGGCGGCCAACAAGCTAAGCTTCCCGCACCGTGGCATCACAAATTAAATCTCATTCAAATACTTCATCCTCTACAAACGTTCGGAGCTATGGTCTTGCACCGACATGGGCGCCCCTAGGCCCTACCGGCCATAGTTCGACTCGCAACCTAAGCGATGCGCGAGCATCGTTGAACCCAAGTCCGACGGCTCACTCTGCTTCTCCACAAACATCGTCGTTCTTGCCTTTGAAGTTTGAGACCAGCCCTGACTACGGCCGTTCCACCCGGTTCCGCTTTGACGTCCAGTCAGCAGAAAGTAAACATCAGCAATAACTCCCTCCAACCCAGATTCCGCACCCTTGGCCCTTCCGCCTCCCGCGTCCAACTCAAAGGGTCCAAATGACGCCACTCTCGGGGATTTCTTGAGGGATGTCCACGAAAGCGTCGAGAAACACCTCTCAGCCCGAGAAAGTGTGAAGTTTGAGGGGTTTGGCGGAGGAAATGCCGATGCAGTCAAAGTCATAGCAGAGGTTGAAAGAGGTCGGGATAGATTGATTGAGATTGTCGATATATAGCAACGGCGGAGATGGTTTGAGTATCGGATGAGCTTGGTGACGTTGACTCTACTAAGTGTTGTCTGACAACAAACAAGCTGCCCGTAAATAGAGTCGTGATCCATTGTATATGTTTTATTGATCTTGAAATACAGTGTTTACTTCCTTGGATGTCTAGTTGTGCCTCCGTTCACTCAGCGGTCATGTGCGTTCGGAAGCAAAATAAATAACGCGAATGACCAACGGATGACGGCGTGCTTCGCAAAAAAAGCATATATACCCCTCCTGCCAACGTCTTGCTGCTCCTCATCAGCCCCTTCCCAAGCCAATCCCTCGCTCGTCTCGGGCGAGGCTGGGAGGCTATTGGTCTTGAATGTTTTCGCCTTATGGTGACGACGGACTGCGTTCGCTCCGCTTAGGCGCAAGCCTATTTCACCTTTGATGGCCGTGCCTGGTTTGTATAGGGAGCCCCCTCCTAGGCATTAATGGCTCCATACGGTCGCGCGTACGTCCCCCCGGCCGCAGTCTTGAGAGCGTGTTGTGTCCACTAACAGGGGTGGTAGTCTAGGATCGGACTTAGCTGGCTATCGCCCCTCCCCGTAAAGTCCCTTTGAGTTTGAGCAGGGGTCCTCAGCTCAGATGCGATGGGGTTTGTATTGCAGTCCTTGACTCCTTTGATTCTTGACTCTCTCTCCCTACCTCAAGACATATTGTTGCACACTTCTCCGTCTCTACTTTCCATCTCTCGTCCACTTTGCGCAACGATCCAGTCCAACCTTCAACGTCTTCAATCCTCGACATCTGGTTGATCCTATTCTCCCGATGCAACGAGGTCGTCGCGAGCCATCAGAATCACGAGGACAGTGAGCACTGATATCTGATGTCTCTCCGGACGAACAATCTGAATTTGTAGGTGAGTCTCTTTTGCGGGACAGCACCAATAAAGCACTATAATCGTCTGAGACCTTCCAGCCTGTAATGCCTGTAATGTACTTCTTTAAGCTTGAACTGCACACTCTGTACTGATTCCTTTACATCGCGTTGCTAGTCGGTTTTGGAACCTTCGACTGTACACTCTCCAAAACGGCAATAGACGATATCCTCCCAGCCTCTGTTGCGGCGTGTCACTCCGCGAAGAAAGATGCGATTTGGATTCTATTCGATACTAAGAGATCCATGTGATTAATCTGGGGTTACTATCCGAAATGTAATGTGATGTTAACACCTGGACTGCATAGAGACGAAGAAGCGAAACCTATAGACTAGAGGCAATTTACGCCCGCGATACGACAGCGTGCAGCGCGTAGATCTCATCCCTAACTGTGAAATATACTTCGCCTGTCGAGCCCTCGAGCGAGATCCTTCCTCGCCCCGTTTTCTTCACGGCGACGGTCTGCTCCAAATCCCCAACGCCACCACCGCTGCAGAGAAGGACACCTTCACCTGCAAATTCGGCGGAAAGACCCAACGCCGTCAGTCGGGATCGTAGAGCCGTGAGCTTGAGGTCCCCAATCATGGTGGTCTGCGGCAGGGACGCGACGCCGAATCGAGTTCGTTTTGATTCCCCTTCTTCAGGAATGGAGAGTCGCTGAGGCTGATTCGCCGACGCTAGAGGTTCGAGAACAGGTAGTGACGATGTCCCGTGTGGAGGAACCTTCCCAGACAAGAATGCCATCTCGCTGTCCTCGAACTGAGGTCGTTTGCAATGTTAGCGCATTTCGGAGGATGACTGGAAGCGAACCTCACTTTAGATAGCTTCAAAGAGACCAGAAGTGAGTCGGCGAGTGCGATGGAGAAGGTGTTTGTCCGCTGCCCGATCGTGACGGTTTCCCCGACCGTAGGTGTGAAAATCTGCTGTGTCATGGCGCGGATAGACGCGCAGCTCTGCACGAGAGCATCCGTAGCCTCAGCGGGTGCATGCACAATGATCTAGAGGTTCCACTTGTGAGTGACTGTGAGGACCGAGATCCGTGTTGACGTACCATCCTCCTTGGATTGACCTGAGGGACGATGGTCTTCACAGCCCTGCCGTCGTTGAGACCTTCGAGGTCGATGAACGCAAGTTGGCAGTCTACTCTGACTTGGACCTCTTCTGAGACAAACTTCGATGGAGGCTCTGGCGGCGCTTTCTGAATCGATCCAGGAAGGTCATAATGATGTTCACGGTGCAATCGGGAAAAATGACGAATCACCTTGGCCTCCTCCTCCTCGCGCTTCTTCCTCTTCGCTTCCTTAACCTCTTCGCTCTCAGCATCTTCGTCCAACGCACGTCCGCGTCTCAACCACAGTCCAACATCCAGCGTCTCGCCGTACTCGTCCACCTTCCTCTTCAGACCGCCTTTCTCCACGTACGGAAACATTCGGAACCGCTGAGTTGCTCCCGAAGTCGTCTTAAAGAAAGAAGCCGCCTTCGATACGTTTCCTTTCAGATAAATGTCGAAGGAGAGGTGGCGAGCCGAGTCCGCATCGTCCACCGACCAGTCGTGACCGGAGGCTCCGCCGCGTCGTTGGGAGGCAGGATCGATGTCTTGGTTCATTTCGTCGTCGGAGCCACCGCCGAGAGCGCGGTCAATTGCCATGTCGTCGTCGTCTTCGTCCGAGTCGGTGTCGTCCCCGCTGTCGCCTTCGTCGGCTTCGAGGAGTTGCTGTGATCGAGCGAGCGCCGCGCGTTGTGCGGCTTCGCGCTCTTTTGCGGCTCGTTCTTGTTCACGAGTGTTGTAGTCTTCCAGTTCTTGTCCGGTCAGTGGGATTTTGGAGTTGAGCTGGTGGATTCGTGCAAGGTCAGACGGGTCGGACAGTAAAGTCTCAACCCTTGATGACGAACCTGGATGGTGAGTTCCTCCCGGATGCGAGCGATGTCCCCAACTTTGCCCTTTCCCCATTTGTCGTCCTCTGTTTGTCTTTCATTCCACATCGTGAAAAGGTCGTGCGCGAGCGTTCCAGGTTCTCCCATGGAGGGCATCACAACCAAGTTGCCTGGTTCCGACGCGAGTTCGGTGAAGAGTCTTCGGGATGGACCGTATGCCATGTTGTAGGGGACCGCTAGTATGACTTTGGGCTCTTCTGGTTTGTGTGCGGACAAGAACGCTTTAGCGTCGCCGAAGAATTGGACATGCCTAAGATGAAGAACGGTGAGCCAAGGACTGAGGCACTTTGCTGTGTGCCGCCCGATACCTAAAGCGAAGAGACATGGGACCAACGGCAGCTTCGTCTTCTTCCTCGTCACGCCTGCGTTTCCGTCCGGTTTTAGAGACGTCAATTTCGGCACCTCCTTCGTCCTTCGACAGTGTGCCTCCCATCCATTCCACCATACTCCGCACGTAAGCCAACATCTCCGATCCGGTTTGGCTGACGAGACATATAGGCGTTTCAAGCTTCTGGAAAGTCCAGTATTGATCGAGGAGGACGAGTAGTTCGAGAATTCGGGTTGATGGGTCGCAAGGGATGAGTACCGAATGAGACGTTCGGATAGTGGTTGCAATGAGGTCTAATGCAAAACGAATTAGTCTCGGGGGCTAGAACACTTCTTGGGACGGTAATCACCAAGGAACGCAGTGTCTCTGTCTTTACGGCGTGCGCTGACCGTGAGTGCACGATCCGCATCCGTGATGAGCAAATCCGGTCGGGCAAGTCCCTCGAAAACTCCACCACCCCCTGATGATCGGAGGATGACCGTCCCGTCCAAGTGCCTTTCTTTGGTATGGTTCATGTCGACAGCGTACACGATCGTTCCGGAGGATGGAGACCGAATCTTCCAGATTGTTCCGCCCAAGGTGTGGCCTGCTGAATACGGGGTAATCGTGATGCCCTGACATTTCCCTAAGGAAATTGAAGTAAACTATGAGCGTTAGTGGCTTGCTTCAAGCAGGACGGTCTATCACGTACCAGCGAGATGAATGGGTTCCGAGTATCTCAGCGTGCTCACGGCATCGAAAGCTTCGAGAATTTCGTGCGGTGTCGCTACGTACTTCTCGGTCATAGGTTCCTCCTCCTCGGCTGAGCCTTCGGTTGGCGGAAGTACTTGCTCTTCCATCGCGAGGTCTTTCAACTCTTCCGTCACCGCCATTCTCCCCATTGCCTGAACGGGTATCGAGGCGTAAGCGGGGGCTGCGAGTTTCCATTTGGCATGCGCGTAAGGATATAGTCCGAGATGGGCAGTATCTCCATGCGAAAAGAGAACTAAATCAACATTCGGTGCATGCCTAAAGGACGCGTTCAGTCAGGCGCTCGGCAAATTGGCCTGTTCGATTCAACATACTGCTTCAGGGCAGAGTAGTATCCCTCGGTTTTTTCAGTCGGAGTGCCGGGAGGAAACGATCCGCAGTCCAATAAGATATTGACGTCGTCGATGGTGAGGAGATAGCATAGTGGACGTGTCTGCTCCGAACGACCGCTGCCGGCTAGCGGTGTGAAGACGAGCATCGAACTTGGTGGTGGCTGCAGGAACGAACCGTGGGAAGGAGAAGGGTGATGGACCAAAAGGCTGCAAAAACGCGCAAAGGAACGTGTTGTCTCTTTCTTCCTCACCCACTCCTCAAAAAAAGAGCCGACACCACTCTCGACCTTTTTTCAGTGAGTTTTCTGAGCTCTACTGGTCCACCACGTCGCCCATCGCGCTCATCTACGCCGCTTTCGTCCTTCCCTTGACCGCGATTCGAATCTCGACCGCGACATAGCGAACCCTTACCCTATTTACGAACAGCTATGCGAGAAGTCATCTCTATCCACGTTGGCCAGGCTGGTGTCCAGATCGGCAATGCTTGCTGTACGGATTTCTCTGCTCTGGTGCGGGATTGGATTTCTGACTGGTTTTTGCTCGACGCGTAGGGGAACTCTACCTCCTCGAACACGGTCTGACGGTAAGGCGTTTTCATCACAGCTATAGCAACAGAACGCGTAATGCTCACATCCCATCCTTACACTTCTTAAGGCCGATGGTAAACTCACCGAGGACAGCCCATCCAAGGACGACTCGGGTTTCAGCACCTTCTTCTCCGAGACTGGCTCCGGAAAACACGTCCCCCGTTCTCTTTACGTCGATCTTGAGCCCAACGTCGTCGATGAGGTCAGAACCGGCACTTATCGCTCCCTCTTCCACCCCGAGACCATGGTCACTGGCAAAGAAGACGCTGCAAACAACTGTGAGCGATACAATCTTTTATCGCGTTCTTGTCAATCTAACCGCTTTTTCTTTCTTAAAACCAGACGCTCGCGGCCACTACACCATCGGCAAGGAGTGAGTACTCTTCGATCACGTCAAAAAGATCGGGAATGGACCCTGACTCGCGTCGTACCACTTTTTTCCCGCGTTCTGCAAGGCTTGTTGAGACTGTGATGGACAGGGTCCGCCGCCTGGCCGACAACTGCTCCGGTCTCCAGGGCTTCTTCGTCTTCCACTCGTTCGGTGGTGGAACCGGTTCCGGCTTCGGTGCTCTCCTCCTCGAGCAGTTGTCGACCAACTACGGCAAGAAGGCTAAGCTCGAATTCTCCGTCTACCCTGCACCCAAGCTCAGCAACTCCGTCGTCGAGCCCTACAACAGTGCGTTAACTTTTGATGTTCGATTATGGACTGAGCTAACATGTCTATCACTTCAGGCGTCCTTACGACCCACACCACCCTCGAGCACTCCGACTGCTCGTTCATGGTTGACAACGAGGCTATTTACGACATATGCAAGAAGAACTTGAACATTGTCTCCCCTGGCTTCGTCAACTTGAACAGGCTCATCGCTCAGGTCGTCTCCAGCGTCACTGCTTCTCTCCGCTTCGATGGTTCCCTCAACGTCGACTTGAACGAGTTCCAGACTAACCTTGTGCCGTACGTTAAAATCTTGGTCCCAAAGCGACCATTGGCTGACGAATCAAGCATTGTAGATTCCCTCGAATTCACTTCCCTCTTGCCACCTTCGCCCCCATCATCTCGAAGGAGAAGGTCTCTCACGAACAAAACTCTGTCTCTGAGATGACCTTCTCTTGCTTCGAGCCCGGTAACCAGATGGTCAAGTGCGACCCTCGTGAGGGCAAATACAGTACGTGTAACCCGTTGCGTTAACTCATCATTTCACTTTCTAACGGCGTGTACTTCCTTCAGTGGCTTGCTGCCTCCTCTACCGTGGTGACGTCGTCCCCAAGGACGTCAACCAAGCCGTCAGCACCATCAAGACCAAGAGGACCATCCAATTCGTCGACTGGTGCCCGACTGGCTTCAAGCTCGGTATCTGCAACGAGCCCCCAGCATGCGTTCCCGGTGGCGACTTGGCCAAGGTCTCCCGCAGCTTGTGCATGTTGTCCAACACCACCGCCATCTCGAGTGCGTGGAGCCGCTTGGACCACAAGTTCGACCTCCTCTACTCCAAGCGTGCTTTCGTGCACTGGTACGTCGGAGAGGGTATGGAGGAAGGCGAGTTCTCCGAGGCTCGTGAGGACTTGGCTGCTCTGGAACGTGATTACGAGGAGGTCGGCACCGACTCCGTCGACGAGGAGGCTGAGGGCGAGGGTGAATACTAGACAATCCGGTGCTAGGTGTCGGGGTGATGTTTCCTTGATTTTCCTGTTACGTTTACCCTCTACTACTCGCTGCTCTACTCTCTCTTCTCGCATTTAATGGTCAAGGATATCCTCCGATTTTATCTTATACCCCTTAGTGGTGTGCGCTCGACCTCGACATGCTTTAGCGTCCTCTCTGCTTCGTCCGTCAACCTACTGGCCTACGTCTGCTTCTTTGCGGCGCTGGATATGAATTGCCGTTGAACAATGTTGAGCGTATGATACATCGTTTCCAATCTGCCCTGCAGTCAGATCGCAGGCCAACGTCAATGCTCGGCAACTACTCACGTCGGTACAGGAACGTTGACCGTCTTGGCCAATCGTACAACCTCGCCTAGAATGACTTCAAGTTCAAAAGGTTTTCCAGCTTCGACGTCCAATAGCGTGCTTGGTTTGTGTCCACTCGTGTCTTCAAGGTGATGCTTCCGATAATGCTCGACGAAATCCACAGGCTCGGTGAGATATTCGGATGGGTAGCCGAGTGCGCGGCCGACGTTGACCAGCTCGGTGGCAATCGTTCGGAGCAGTTGGACGGAGCCTTGGCAAGCGGTATCGTCATTGAAAAAAGCACAGCACGGTGTCCGAGTGAGGCAGCTTAACATCGCTAATGATGCGTTCCTATTGGGGTTGTTAAGCAAAGGTCAATCGTGGTCTGAGTTCCTGTAGGCACACCATAGGTTTTTCTTGAATTTGGCAGCTTGAACGTGCGGATCAACCTTTGCTTCGCAGCCGCCTTCGTTCAGTAGGTCTATCAGGTTGTGCAAACTTGCCTCCTGGGCTGAAGATACTGTGGTAGATCCCTCTCCGTCCCGATAAAAATTGGCATTGTAGCGGCTCTGAAGAACCCCATTCGTCAGTCGCGAAGCCACTAGGTAACAACACGGGAGGTGCACTTGCAAAATCTCCATGAACGACGGTGTCACCGATCATGTTGGTCATGATGAGGATTGAGCCCGTCACGATGGCCGCTGACTTCGTGATCTCTTGCGTCTGTAAAGCCGCGTAGAGGTTTCTCTCAACGCCCAAGCCGTTCTGCATCAGCACGTATATGGGCTGAGGGTACTTGTAGTTTTCCGAATGCAGAGGCGCGACTATCTCGGACGTTGGGTATAGCTCGGGTATGGCTTTCGTCGTTATCACAACGAAGTCGTATGCCGCGTCGGCTGCCTCTGCAACTGTCCGAACGACTAGAGACGAAGTTGCTCAGTTGCCCCAGACATGGAAGAGATATCGTAGAATTCACCTCTGGAGGGCTTTACTTCCCGTATCTCTCCGTATTTCTCGCTCCTCAAAACCATATGTCCTTCGCCTAGGCAAGAAGAGGTGACATCGCCTCCTATAAAGCAGCTCCTCTAGTTGAACGGACTAGGCTACTTACTGACTGCTTGATAGTTGCTTCGTGCTACAGCGGTAACATTCACTTTTCCTGTCTTTTGGAGGGCATAAGCAACTAATGGTTATCCGAGCGGGTGCGGTTAGGACCAGCCTCCAATATTGGTCAATGAAGGTACTTATACGTACTGACGACACCGACAGCTCCATAACCAACCAGAAGCACGTTGTAAGCCATGTAAATTTGGAGATACCTCTCTGTGAAGAGTAAGGGATCTTGGTGAATCCGAGGAGGTGCTGGCAAGTTTTGACTCTAGGGATTCGGCGGCGCCTAAGCCGGCTCATCCCGGGCCGCGGCACAGGTCGGCGCTTCCTCACCGATCACCTGGTGGCCATCACCCATGAATACAATCCCGTAATGGTACAATTACTTTCGTTCTTCCACTTTTGCTCCGCGTACTTACAGTAGCCGCCCGAATAGAGCAAGTCACTTGATCGACTTGAATAGTTCTCCCTCGGCGGTCCGAACAGCAGGTCGAAGCGCTCTGGGATAACACGGTCGCCGAAACTCTGATTTCGATTATGACGACCCTGCATAACGAGAGAGCATAATAAAAGCCTGGCGAAGCCTCGTGTAACTTCTGTATCTTCTCTGAACCCACTATTTACTTCCCCCCCCCCCCCCCGTCTCTCGACTCCAATGCGTCGCTCTCAACTCGCTCAATTCCTCCTGGTGCCCTTACTTTTGACCTACGCCGCGCCACAAGGGAGTCCCAAGGCCGGATCAATTCGTTGCGACGACAAAACAGATATTTCATGCGGGGAATGGGAAACATGCTGCAAAGTGTCCGGTGTTTGGGCCTGCTGCCGCCATCAGTATGGCGTTTGCTGCCCAAAAACGAATTCCTGCTGTCCTGTACGTCCTCGTGTGTACTAGGTACAAACTATCCACTCATGAATGTCGATTTGAATAGGCCGGCTCAACATGTGAACAAAGCTGGGCGCTGTCAATCGCTCTGACTGACTCCTTCCCAGGAGCTGAATGGTGGACCCCGAAGTTGAAGGTGCAAAACTAAAAGTGACGCAACGGAGGAAAGCAAAATTATACCTTCTACCACCTCATGACTCGATTGTGATTTGACGAGACGTCTTCTCTTGGATGAGAGAGACCTTGAACATGTATGCTGCTCAAGCGGCAGCCTCGTCCACTCGACCGCTTGGCGAGAGAAAATATAATGAACCGAAGAGGAGTCTCGTATAGCTAGATCTATTCCTGTTGCAAGCACACAAGTCTTACACAAGGGCCAGGCGAGATCAGGAGCGTTTAGTATTTCTCGGCCGGGGTCCTTGAATCCCCAAGCGTCGCCTGTGTTGTGTCCTAGTCGGTTCGGCCAGTTGCAGCCGGTACACCCTGAAGCTCCATAGTACCGTCAAACTTGTGTGATGGATTTTCTTCGGTATCCAAAGGATGTTGTAGGGGAGTTGAAGAGATGAACCGACCAGGCCAGAAGGCCACGTAGATCTATGATTATGGAGAAGATCATGAATATGAGCCTGAAATGAGCAGCCTAAACTAAGGAGAGGTAGAACGTACTCCGATGGCGCACAAAAGCGGAAGGGAATCCAAAGTGTAAAAGAAGGCTTCTTCCGTAGCCAAGTGTCCGTGATATCCTTGAGATATCTCAATTACACGATAGAAGGAACGAACCTGGAGAGGTAAATGATATTTGGTCATCACTTTCGTAAGAGTGTGGGCAGGCGAAGGACCTACAAGGATCCCAGCGCAGCTGATGTACAATGCGAAGAGCAAGGCGCGCCAGTCCAGATACCAGGACTTGCCCTCACGATCGTCCTTCGTCCAAACTGCGTGCTTGTGCCTGTAAACCTTGATTGTCCACGATATTAGAAGAGTTGTGAAGAAAAAGAAGGAGATTAACTGGAGGATTAGGCCGACGAGGAAAATCTGTGAGAGGGCGAGGGCTCGTCAACGTCGATTCTGCCACACATGTCATGAATGCCCATACCTTTTGGCCGAGATTACGAGTTTTCGTGTTCTGACTTGTCGAAGTACCTCCACCGGCAGCTTGAATGAGGAAAGTAACAATGTCCGATGTGACAAACACGACTGTTACTCTGTGCGGACGGACAAGGAGATATTCTCCGGCGTCAAGGTAGCCAGCCAGACGGCCCAGCAGAACATAGACTTGGCATCATTCGTTGGGCTCAGTTCTGGCAAGACTGAACAGGTTCGGACCGAAAGCAACCTACCAGCTGCAATGTACGCGCATGGCTGCAGCATAACGTAGTATGGATGACGTGAGACGTGAGATTCAGAGCTTCGATTTCTCCGACCAACTTACCGAAAGGACCACAAAAAGGTACTCGCCGATGTAAATTCCTAAGACGACAACAAGTAAAGTTGGCTGACCTTCGTAACTGCGCAATGTAGGAGCGATGTACGTACCAGTCGATTGAGGCTTGACATGCAGACCGTACCTCAAAGCAAGGCCAATGCAGTAAGCGACACCACCAATTGGCATGCAGAGCATGTACTTTGCCGGGATTAGCTAGGCTCAAGACGGCAGTGATCGAGTAAATACCTTTGCGCCCCATAGATACATGCTCCAGAAGAGGGCTGCGGTTGTCGCACCGAAACATGCAAGGGCCACAGATGTAAGAGCGTTCGATGCAATGTATCTATATTTTGCGGGTATTAGCTTGCGGCAGGATTAGATCAAGTTGATCTACATAATATCAACCTTAAGGGATTGCATAAATCATTTCTGGGGTCCAAGAACGGATCTTGCGCACACCACGTTCTTTGCTTTGGGATGGCAGCGGCAACGAAGGGTAGGACGACTGTGAGAATGTAAACCGCCAGCAATGTGGACTTGCTGGAGGGATACCTCAGAGCTGGCATAGTTAGCGAGCGATCGGGGGAAAGGAGCGAGATGTCATCCTACTTGCTGAAGCGTGGAAGGGAGTCTTAAGAACGGGTTCGGATATCTCGGTCTCGGCATATTTCTTCCATGGCCTTGGCCGGCGGCCGGCGGTGCCACGCGAGATTGGAAACCGAGACCCACGTGATCGTTTCCTTTTCCAGTTCCTCCGAAACCCACTCAGGACCACTCCGTTCCGTCGACATACAGCAAGGATGCCGCGCACTCAGTGTTCGGTTTGTGGATCAAGGAGATTGCGATATGCGGACGGAGGGATTGTTTGCGAAGAAGGTCATATTGATCAGGTAAAATTTTAAGCCCCACACGGCTATAAGTTCTCTAAGCCTGAGATCAGAGTTACAGACATGAAGTCAACGAAACCGCGTTCAATGAGGGAGGAGTAGTGCTTTTGGCTAAGCGAAAGAAGACAGATAGGAAAAGGGGAATTCGCAAACCAAGAAAATCTGAAGCCGACCCGGCCCGTACGACCTTTCGCGGAAGTGTGCTGAGATATGGTCTTCTAACGACATTGTGATGTCTCAGATCTGTATGGTCCTAAAGCAAGATACTTTTATATCCAAACCCAACAGCTTATCCTCAGGCTCCAGGTTCAGGCTCTAGTAAAACTCTGGCAATTACCTGACGTTGAATTTGAGGTATATGAGCCTGCTGTCAAAAGAGCATCGTTTAGTCTGACGGCATCTTAGACTGTTTGCAGGGACGTTTGGGCTTATCACCTCTTACTTCTGCCAGAACCAGTCGTTGCGGCACCTATCGTCTCCAAATCAGGCGGCGAGAAGTTGGAAGTGGATGACGGCGCCAAAGACGATGAAGGATTCTTCAGCTACATTGAAAATGCTGGCGAAGCTAATAGAAAAGCCGGAAATCAGTCTGGACCATCAGTTCCCAACGGATCAAACAAGGTCGAAGAGTCCGACCAGTCGCCATCAACGTCCGAAAGTTCGTCCGAATCCGACGAAACCAAGGACCCTTCAGCCTCCAAAATAAATCGACCGCTGGACCCAGATCCAGAATTAGCGAAGCTGCTTCGAGAGATATCGGACTCGGAGACAGAGTCGAATTCAAGCGAAAGCGAATCCGAGGGCACGCAAAAACGCAGAGAGCGGGCTATTTTCGGTGCGAAGGGTATCTACGGAGCCCCAGCTGCCAATATAGCCGTCTTGATGGTCGCATGCTGGATGTTACGTATACCAGTCATCTATCGAGACTTCATAAAGCTCATCGAGAGCTATGAGCTGCCTTATTTGGAAACCTTGAGGCTCCTGGACAAGTCCTGGCAAAAGCCGCTGACTTCTCAGATGTGGGGTGCGCTCAGCCCTTCCGTGCGTTACCTTTATTTCCTCCCTGGACGGTCGATTCTCAAATTGTGTTCTTAGTTTCCTCCCACCACTGCGCGTTTACATCGCCTAGCTTCTCGTCTTGCCCGCAACATGTATCGTCGATACGGAATTGTCGTGCCCCAGTTCAACTTTCCTCCAGTCCTGTGGAGAGCGGTGCGGGAATTCCACGGGAATGGTAAGTCCGACGGAATTTATACCTCTCTTGAGCCACTATCTGATCTGGCTCTAGCAACTCTATATACGTTGTCGAGAACAATTTGTGCAACGCTCGAGCTTCCTTTCACCCTGAGTCGCTATCTTGCCCCAAAAATCACAAGAGTTCGTCGGAAAGATGGTTTGGTATTCAAGGGAGATAACGCACCCCCGGAGTTGAGCGTCGCGTGCGCCATTATCGTGGCTCTGAAGATGATTTATGGGCTGGACAACCGGGGGCCAAGGTATCCAAAGCTTTTCTAGCGGATTAGCTCTGGTGCTAATTCTGACTTCCGTTAAGACATCCTATAGACTCTGAGGACCCTGCGGCCGCTCTGCCCGACATAGAGGACCTTCTTGCCACTCTCAAGGCATCCAAAGAACACCAAAAGAACAGTCGTTCTGCATTTCTTGCAAGTAATGCTGAGAGGTAAAGCTCGATCGGTACACATTTGTCCTTCATATCTAATGTCATCCACTTTAGGAGCGTCTTAGACTTAAACATTACAGAAATCGACGACTACCTCGACTTTGCTGAGACGGCGTTGTTAAGAAGTGATGGTACGGCGTGGAAAGACCCAAACGGTAGGTGCTTTTCTCGATGTTGATACAATTAGACCTGATTAAGTGCTCCGTAGAAAAGCGCAAGCTTTCAAATTACGGTATCATACTGGAACGATACCAGTTACAGGAACGAGAGGACGATCCACGCCACCTTGCCTGGGATGAAACTCAACCTCCGCCGCCCGAGCGGCTTCGCAAGAACACTATCATACCTCGCTCGGACGATCATCCAAGCCCACCGAGACGCCGGATGTCAATAACCAGCACCCGCTCGACACCGGAGTCCCGTACCCCTAGCCCCGGCAGTAAAGCACCCCTCCTGCCGGCAGCTCAATACACCGTGTATAATAGTCACGATATCTTGGGAAGCCTTCCATATGACTACGAAGTCATCTTGGAAGTAGCTTCGAAGTGGGTTGGTGTTGGGAAAGAGGACGTGGCTGCACTTGTGGACACATACGAGAGAAGGCTCCTGAAATGGGATACCGCGATCAGAGTCCAATCGAAGAAAAGCAGGAGCAAATCTAGGGATAGCAATGGGGATGAAGAATCAAATGTCAGTGACGGCGAAACTACTGAGAGACGTGGAAGACCGGGAAAGCGGAGCCGTGAGGGGAGTGTCGCCAGGAAGTCGGGTGCTAAACCCCGCCGCATGAAGAGTTCGGATGAAGATTACGACGCTGCAATGGAAGAATGATGTGCGATTAAGCAGGGCGGATTTCCCTGTATGATCTAGGCTCTTCCGCTTGTTTTTTTTGGATGATCGCTTTACGAAAATCTTCGTCACTCCGTGCGGAGTCCGAGTAGACTTCCTTTACAAGAACGTTCGCGATGACATGTGATTGAACAGAGTCCAATTTTGGAAACTACTTCAATTCTGTCATTTAGACTTAGTGAAATTCACAATACTCGATATTATTGTCTGTACTGCTTGAGAGCGTCATCGTCCCAGCTGAAGTATTTACCGGACAGATCTTTGGTGGCATTCACCGCTAGCCCAGCAATCACTTGACCACATTCCTCGGGCTTTACCAGTCTTCCACTAGAATACAACGTGTTGAATTTGTCGAGCTCAGCAGCGTCCATTGTATTAGCCCCTTCAGTCCGGACTTTCTCTTGCATCTGGTGAGGGAAGGTGAGGACCATATCGCGCCAAAAGGTTACTTTCTGACCTACACCGGTATCAACAGCACCTGGTCGGATAGAGACTGCGACGAGATCTCGCTCTTCGTTGGCCACAGTTCTGCAAACGTTGGTCGGCATTTTCATGACGACATAACCGTCCGGCATGACTCACCTGCACAAGGAGTTCAACGCGGCCTTACTGGCACTGTAAGGACCCCATCCGACGTATCCTCTGTCCGCTGCACCGGAGGAGACAAATACAATCTTGCCCAGTTCCGACTTTCGCAGAGCCGGGAGAGCTGCCTGGATGACCTCGACGACGGAGAACAGGTTGACGTCGAAGACATCCCTCCAGTCTTGGAGCGACGAAGATGATATCTTGCCTATTGTTCCAAGCGTTCCCGCATTGATGACCAGAGCGTCAAGGAGCCCACTCTTTTCAGACACGGTTTCGACAGCCCGTCTGATCGAATCCTTCGAGGTTCTGAAACACAGGTTGAATGTAGGGTCCCCTTGTGTAGTGGTTGATACACGCTTACACATCTCCTTGCACGGCGATAATGCGGTCGGGGAACTCAGCCAGCAGCTGATCGAGCTCCAGTGTCAAAGTACGAGAGAAAGCAAATACGGTCGCTTTGTGATTTCGAAGGAGAATACGGGCGACACAAAGGCCAATCCCTCTGAAGTAATCTTCAACACATATTATCACTTGCCGGAGGGCTCTTACTTACTTGGATGCTCCGGTGACTAGGACTGCTCGCTGCGGCATTGAAGAGTTCAGGCAAAAGTTACCGGGACGGAGATAGTCACGGAGCTAGGCGGCCTCCTCGATCCCAAGCCCAAGACTGAATGCTTGATTGGATCGGCATCTGGCAAAATACAAGTGTTGTGATCGCCGCCATTCATAAAAACCCCGACTCACTTGATATAGAATTCTGTGGGAAGCCAAAGAAGGAGGGGCTCCGGCTCATGCTATGGGAGGGCCTCTATTTGTCCATTTCGGGTCAATCCAGACTCCACGCCAAAACGTCTCGACGCAAGTCTACCACCACCGATTACATTTCCCATGCACGACCTTTCGAATAACATGGAGCTAGACTCCGAGATCGCATCCATCATTCAGACTAAACTTTCCGCCCAAGCGGGGAAGGTCCTAAGGTGTGTTGCCAAAATCAGATATCTTATCTAATTAAGGGCTAAACACATTGTTATTTGCGTCAACAAACTAGCTACAGTCGTCAAATGTCTCTCTATCAAAAAGAGGAAGGGAACGCCTCGCGGGAGCTGGACAGGCTCAGAGACACCAATGCCGATTCTTCCGACATCACGGAGGCCGTAAGCATCTAAGGGACGGACGGTCTGACATTCCCCTCAATACTTCAAATTTGTAGGAAAACAAGTTATTCAACGCAGGGCAAATGCTTCCGGCCGCTCAATCTCGCCTGGCAACTGCTGCCAGTGATCTTCGAGCCCTGATTGTATGTCATACTGCTCTTCAAGAGTCTTGGATCGTTTCATTCTAAACAAGATCTATCATTCTATACTAGAAAACAGCTATAGAATACCTTCCAAGTGACGACGATGCTCTTCAACGAGCTTTAAAGGTCTCAAACTCGGTCAAGCCTTAAGGATGGCCCTTAGAGGAGCTAGCTCGCGGGGGAGCTAATTGTGACTTCAACTCCTGTGTGGGTCAGATTAATAGTCACACTAAACGACAAATCAAAATTAGGACCGTTTTTGAACATGGTACTGTCGGAGACTTGCCTAGTAAGATCGTCGACAAGATAATCCGGCTTCGTCTGTTGTACGCTTTCCTTAGTATGCGAAGTGCACACTGCGAGAACCTTCGCTCCGGCCGCCTGACCACTCCGAATGCCCGAAGGAGCATCCTCCACCACCAAACCTTACGAACCCGCCGTCTGATATTGGTCAACAGGATCAGCGATATAGGAAGAAGGACGGCGTACACTTCTCGATATCCACCCCACATTTCTGTGCGCCTTGGAGATACGGATCAGGGAAAGGCTTTCCACGAGAGACGTCGTCGGCCGTAACGAAGTTGGAAGGCACTGGGATCCCGACGGTTTGGAGTGCAGCTGTAGCGTACGCCGTCGCTGCGCTAGTGCAAATCGCCCATCGCTTCTTGCCCTCGAGCTATCCCATGTCGGTTGCTGTCAGAGAGTTAACGTTTGAGAGGTTGAACGGGCCGAACCCACTTCCTGTATGATCTTCTCCACACCTGGGAGGAGAATGATCCCAGGCTTTCCCTCCCCAGCTGTCCGCTTAGCCGAGTTTACGATCTCCAATTCGAACTCATTCACGTGTTGCTGTTCCAGCGCGAATTGACCGTAGTGTTAGACTGTATGTATACGCGGGGCTCTTGGGGGATTGAAACCTTACCGGCATTTCCTCTTCAGGAATCTCAGGACACCATTTTCGAAGGTTGTCGATAGTCCGGACACCGTGACTGGCTTAAGAGGGTCCAAGCGGAGCATTTAGACCATTTGATACCAGTGAGCTTGATGGAGCGGGCTTACTACGCAGGATTTCGTGAATGTCCAAATGAGGATTCTTTCGTCCCCAGTATTCCCAAGCCCCCTTCAGTCGGGACGAACCGGCTCGGGGTGAGCATACAAATTGACTAAAGAGCTAAAGCTATCTTGGCACTTACCTGAACGCCCGCCGTGGAGTCGATTAGAGTCTACAGAGAGGTCGGTAGAGGTCAAAAAGCGCGTCGAGTCCGGGTTCGAGACCAAGTCATACGAACTCCATCCATGTCGAATCTGAGGGAGAGCAGCAGTCCGTACATCGACCAACATGAGCTTTCAGCGCGCTCAGTTTCGTTCTGCCTTTACGCACAGAATAGCATCGAAATGAAGCTTTGTTTGGGTCATTGCGAGTTATTGTACAAAGATTTGGAGAAGGAAATCAAGAGACAGAAAGAGATCAGAGATGAGATGGCGAGTGAAGAACGAGAGAGAAGAAAAGAAACGTTGAGCTGGCCATTGGCTACGCTTTATGTACTGAGCAAGTGGAGGTTGAAGTGGGGGAGGCGCGGACGCGATTCCGGTAGCCGTTTATCCGACAGGAGGTTTAACCGGTGATCACGTTCACGACCTTTTCATTTTCAGGCAATCCGGAGCCGCAAAACCTCCAGGGCACAACCTTGCACCTTTACTCATCTTTCCCGTCGTCGATCGACTTGCGGAGAGCCGCGATCTGCTGCTTGACAACCTCCGCGAATTCCTTGGACTCCTCGGCGGTGGCGATGATCACGAGCGAAGATACCCTGAGGACGGGGGTATGTTAGCAAAGAAAGTTTACCGAGGGTTGTCTCGTTTTGGAAACTTGAAGAGGGGAAATGGTTTAAACTCACATAGCCTCTTTGATGTACGCGAAGGAGAACCCGTCGGTCAGGTCGGCAATCTCTTCAACGAGGGATTCGGGGAAGGAGACGGCCTCGTTGTCCTTCAACTTGTTCTGCCAGTAGTGGGCGTACTGGATGCGTTCGTCCCGGGTGGGCGCGGCGAAGTTGCTGTATAAAGGAAAGAGTGAGCCACGGTGATAAAGCCCAAGAGAAAGGCGGGCGACGCACAATTTACGGTCGAAGCGACTGGGACGTTTGGACAGAGCAGGATCCAATTTGTCGAAGTGGTTGGTGGTGCCGATGATCAAGAGGCCGTCGTTGCCCTGAAGACCGTCGATCTCGTTCTATAGGTAGGGACTTACGTTGGTCAAGGGGCACCATTTATACGGAAAAGGAAATGCCGTACCAGGAAGAAGCTTCGATTCCCGTCGTTGATCAAGCTGTCCAAGTCTTCCAGGATGACGATGCACTGCATATATATGTTAGGGATACGCGATATATGCTCCGCTTGTAAGGGGCGTATGGCTTACGGGAGACATTCTACGAGCGTAGTCGAAGACGAGTTGCATTCCGTATTCTTCACCACCGAAACCTGACGAAGAGACAATCAGCCGAAGGTTTGGGATTAGCTTATGAGTTCCTCACTTTGGAAGTTCTTGACGTAGAGCGATGGATGGGGGCAGCTCTTCATGATGGCCTTGAGACTGATCGTCTTCCCGTTGCCGGGAGGTCCAAGGAGGATAATTCCGCGCTAAATGAACGACAGTCAGGAATAGTAAATATAGGTTGTGGATAATACTAGGTACCTTCCAAGGGATCGAAAGATCTTTATAGACTTTCTCGGACTTGAAGAACCCATTGACATCGTCCTGTCGTCCGCCAAGTAGTGTCAAAGCGAGACACGACGGAAGCAAGTCTACGTGGCAACCCACCTGCAGGCGCTTCTTGAAGTCCGCATCAAGAATGACGTCATCCCAGTTGGCCTTCTGGACGTCCAGCCACAACTGATGGTCATGCTCCCACCAGCCGTGGGCGTAGACGGGGATCTCTTCGTGAAGCTCCGTGGCGTACGTGCCAGCCGCAAGCAGCAATTCATGGATAGCGTTTTCGCTCTCGTGTACGTAGAATAATTGGGTGGTTGGGAAATAAGGACTTTCCATGAACTGGAACCATCGAAGCATCAGCGGGCGAAGTGTTCGTCGAGATGATGGATGACCTGACCTGAGCGATATACACCAGGAATGTCTTGGAGGCATAGTCGACGGTGAAGCATCCAAAAGTAATGGATGCGCCCAGTGAGCCCTTGTCGCCCCTGTGGGCGGGTTGATAAAACTGCAAATGGGCGTCCAATTCGGTCTTGGGGAGTTGTTTAAGGCGAGCTCCGGGGAGATCGAAGACATTGAGGTTGAAGTCGCGGGTAGCGATGACGACTGAGCCGGGGTGGAGGGCTCTGATTGTTTCTAATAAGAACGTGTTCGTGTCGACACGAGTTGCGCTGGCTGTTCGGATCTTAGGGTCAGCCGTGCGCCCGCCGGTTCAGTAGGTGGTTTGGGCTGTTCCCGACGTACTATGCTTCAAAAACTTTTCATAGAGCGGACTATGAGAGTCCTTGGATTTCTTCTTGAGGTCTTCACCGCCCTCGCTGGGGACGATTGCATCGAGGGGAATGGACGAGGAAGCCATGATGTCGGCGAGAGTGATGCGGACGAAGTCGTCCTCCATGTTTTGCAAGATAGCTTTGTTGCTGTCTTTCATGGCGGCGAGCATGCCTGCGGGGATGTTTGGGACTTGACGACGTGGCTGCATGATGGGATTGGGTGTGTCGATGGTGGGTGGTTGTTTGAATGTGAGCCGCTTCAGGCAACTGCGCGGGAGACAAGGAACAGCTTCGATTTCGATGCACCCTCCATTAGAGCCGTGGGAAAGGACCCAAACCGCACCCTGGACTGGCTAGCCCGAATTTTTCTACCACTTGCATCTACCCACACCAGAATCTCCTGACCGCCGAAAATGTCGTCCTCGATCTCAACAAAAAGCGTACTCACCATCGCAGCAGCCACCGTCGTGGGCGGAGTCATCGCTTACGCTGCGTATTTCGATTACAAGCGCAGGCACGATGTCAAATTCCGAAAACAACTGCGTCAGTGCCTGTGACCGTCCGTTAACGTCGATCGAATGACGGGATCGCTCACACCTCGTGTTTTGAACTTATTCAGGCAAGGAGAAGAAGAAGCTGGAGCGCTCGACACCCAAGGTGTCAGCTACTGCAGGTAGCTCACGGAGCGTAGAGGAGATCACTGCCGCCCTGCGTCTCATCCAGAATGAGCCTCTGCCCGCAACGCCCGAGGAGAAGGAGCAATACTTCATGGACAACGTCCAGATGGGCGAGCAGCTTTGCTCACAAGGTGAGATACCCGCTTTCACTATTCGGCATGGTGCAATACCCCTGACTAGTCGGTATTAGGACCCATGTTCGAGATCCCCGCCGCTCTCTCGTTCTTCCGCGCCCTGCGTGTGTACCCATCCCCCGTGGAGCTCATCATGATCTACCAAAAGACCGTTCCCGAGAACGTCTTCAAGATTGTTATGGAGATGACCAGTCTCGATGTAAGTGAACCTCCCACTGCTGCCGCCGCCGCACCGGCCGCGCCAGCCCCTCCACCAGAGCAGCCCTCGATCGTAGTCGAACCTTCGAAGAAAGATGCCGGCTCCGACGATGAGGATGACGCCTCAAAAGCCACGCGTTCCGGCCCGCCGTCGGAGACCTCCTCTCAAGAGTGGGATACTTTGACCGATACTGGCTCAACTGCCGAGCTTGTGACCACTCCTTCGGAGTCGGCGGAACCCACGCTGTAAAAAAGTTCAAAGGCTCCTTCCAAAAACAAATAGAATTTCTCGGGACGCTTGCATACCTCTTCTTTTCTATTTCTCCATTTATCATGGGATCTAATACACTTTGTTTTTCCTGGGTACGCGCGTCCGTTTCATCGACCTCTAGGTCAAGGCACGAGCTGAAGGTGAGCAGCGAATGGACTGTGGCAAAGAACCTCCCACTTAAACCTCGGCGTCCCTTAAGGTTACTATGACCAATTCCCCGATCCATCCTACAACGTCTCCGTCGAGCCCGTCGCCGTCATTGGGGGTCAGGGTGGAACTTCGAACACACCTGTCAAGAAGAATGTCCTCAAAGCAAAGAAGGATTTCGCTGCTGGCGAGACGATTTACAAAGTAAAGAGCTTTCCCTAACAAGAAAGGCAAAGTCTGAACGTTCACTCCGTAGGAAACCCCGGTTGTCGCTGTCCTGGACTCAGATTTGGAGGCAAGTCTCCGCGATCCGACTGCCAGCTATTACACCGTGTTAACTTCGCATTCTCATCCCAGAGTCAAGGCTCTTACTGCTCTCAGTGTTTCCGCCACATCGAAACTCCAGCGGAACCCGTCAAGCCAGAGTCGCCCGATGCATTAGGCTCGGTGTACTGCTCGACGGAATGCCGCGACGCCGCCGCGAACGACCATCACATGCTGCTCTTCGGCTCTGAATTAACCGGCATTCTCCAAAGCCTGAACGTCTCCGCTCCCGATGCCGCGAAACAGGAAGCCCGCAAAGCCGCTCAAGAGAAGCTCGCCAAATACTTCCAGGAGCACGGCAAGTCCGGCATCCTGCTCGTGGCTCGGTTCCTCGCTCGCATGGTCGCGGAGGAGACCAAGAAGCTTGCCACCGCCGGCGGGGGCCTGTCCGCCAGCCAGGAGTACTCCCTCTACGACCACGTCGAGCGGTTGCGCTACTTGGAGTTCAGCGAGGATCAGTGGAGCGAGCAGAAGGACCTTTTGTCAGAGGTTTTGAAGCTATCGGCGGATGGGCTTGAGGAATTCTTGAAGGACGAGCGGTATGGGTTGTTGTTGGGCAAGATGGCGTACAATGGCGTTGGCGTCTCCTTCGGGTCGGGCCGTGATGGCAAGGTGCGATCTGGTGCTCCGTCGCGCGACTGCGTTTACTGAATCGACCTTTCCGATAGCCTGAACCTACGCAGCGACCAGAGGACAGAGAGTGGACAAGGACTGACGTGGGGACCGATCGTCAAGTCGGATCAGGTCTCTACCTCATTTCATCCTACGTGAGTCGACCCAGCCTTTTCCTTCATCTATCCTGAACCTAACTCGTCATTTGCCTACAGATGTCCCACTCTTGTGACCCCTCCGTCCGACCGACCTTCCCCGAAGGAACCAACGAGCTCCACCTCGTCGCCGCGAAGGACATCAAGGCGGGCGACGAGCTCACCATGCCTTACGTCAGGCTCGACGCCGCCGAGGACCAAGACGTCAGCACGGCCCGGCGAAATCGTCGACAGGCGCTCGCTCGCGGTTGGCGATTCGCGTGCAACTGCGAGCGGTGCGTCAAAGAGGCTCCCGTCGCGACAGCCGAGGCGGCCGAACCTCCCAAAGACGACGTCCAGGTCGAGGGCGAAGGCGCCAAGGCTGAGCCCACTGTCGCGCGCTTCGAATCCGGTGCTGATGGTCCTGAATACCGCGTTGGTGCTCCCAAGGGAAGCAGCGAAGACGACGTCGAGTAGATGTCGTCGCTCCAGTGGGATCGGACTGTCTACCGTTTTATCTATTGCTTTTCTTGTATTTATCCCTTTTTCTCTCAGCTTACATACCACCCTCTTAATGCACTCGTATGACCCGGTCTTAGATGATAAATTATGAGATGGAAGTGAACAGTATGACATTAAATAGCAGGAAGCCACGGGAGCGGCCCGCTGCGCTCTCTCATCCTCTCTCCGAACACCTGAAGGACGCCGACCGCGAGGGTCGCACAAGCCATCACGATCAACGCCTGAGCACCGAAACACCACGCCCAGCCAGACACCGCTACCCAGGGGACGATGAAGAACGGACTCGCGAACGCGCTGAGGTTGAGGTGGAACGAATAAAACACTGTCACGTCCATCGCGTGGTCCGGGTGGCAGTCGACGGCGTAGGCCATGGTGGTCGTGTTCCCCACTTGCACGCCGAACCCGAAGATGGCCATCCCCACCTGCACGACGGCCCAGTGCCAGTTGAACTGTATCGCCACGCCGAAGAGGGCCAGACCGACCGCCGTGAGGAACGCGGCCGGCCAGAACAGCCAGAGACGCATTTCCGGAGTGCGGGGCTTGGAACGGGTGCGGGAGATGTAGGCGACCAAGTGGTCCGAGAGCGTTCCGGAGAAGAAGATTTCGGCGATGATCGTGCCTGTGATGAGCCCCAGGAAGAGCAGGCCTTGGTGTTGGGGGCTGTAGGTAGGGTAGGCGGCAGGGATCATGGTGATGACGCAGAGGATGAACTGAGAGTGAAGGGTCAGAGAGTTAAAGATTCGACCGAGTGGAAAGTTCATACCCAATACCACGTCCAACAATAGAACCTGCGGCAAGTGAAATAAAGTAAGCCACAAACTTGCGTCCTTCGCAAGAAGCTGAATGCGCCTTACATGATGCTAATCACCACATTCGGATAAGCGAACATGCGAATGAAGCGCACGGTTGTATCCCATGGCTTGGGGTGACGAAGTCCTTGGATCGGGAAAAGATTGATGAACGGGGGCGAACGGACGGTTGGGGGAACAGACGAATTGGAATCCTGCTTCGAGAGGCCATTCTCGACCAATTCGCGTCTTGGGAACGCGGTTTCTGGGAGGAAGAAGATCATAGAGAGTAAAAGTACCCCGAAGAAGATAGCGGTGAGCCATGCGACAAACTCAGTCGATACCAGGGCCGCGAAGCCACCAATCAAGGGTCCAAACAGCAGACCTATGGAAATCTGCGCCTCAGTCACGGTCATGAAACGCCGTGGAAGAGCATGAAATTACCAGTGTCAATAGCCAACGTCCATATCCCCACCTTCTGCCCTCTCTCGTGCTCGAAATAGATGTCTTGCAGCATTTGGAGTCCGACGGAGGACGCTGGCCCCACACCCCAACCTTGGAAAAAGCGGGCCGCCATGTATCCACCGTAGGTTTTGGCAACGGCTGAGCCGATCGTGGAGACGAAGGCGACGAGACAACCTGCGATCATGACTGTGCGGCGACCGTAAATGTCAGCCAGTGGTGACCACATGAACGGACTGAGGCCCAGTGCCAATGCTGGCACGGCGACAGTGTAGTTTATCTGCGCATAGGTGGCATTGACTAAGGAACATGAGTGAGCGGGGGAAAAAGCATAGTGAGCCTGGAGCCTTACAGATGGTCTGAAGCGAGGCAAAAGTTGGCACTGTAGATGGTAATAGGTTAGGTGAAGTCTATTATACACGGGGATTTAGCAGCATACCCGTAACTAAAGGGGAGGAAGGCGATATCAGTAAAAATATATTTGATGGATTAGAACGACGCTTGCCTGTTGTGAGGAATGTGAATAGGAAATAGAAAGCGGAGACGTGGCTACGGGGAATGATTTTGAACAACAGTGACAGGGATGGTTATCCACAACATACAAGAGAACGGCGTGCTTTTTCCAGCGAGACCAGTTCTACGAGTGGAGAGAAGTCAGCGGCCTTGAGGACGTGGAACCGAACTCAGTCCATCACGCACTAGGGGATCCGCGGGATGGCTTGTCCGCTGCGGGTACTCGAGGGATTCGGATGGCACCACAGCTGTTGATCCGTCCAAGGTCGTCTCAATGTCGGGGGTCTTCAGTGTCTCTTGCCCATCTGTAGTATCCAAAACCTCTGGGTTCATGCTGAGAGTCACTTCCGCTAAGCGAAAACGGGGTCCCGGGGCCCAAATTATTGCTGGTGTTGATGAAATGTGTAGACTTGGAAGTGAAGGAGCGTTTCTGAACGGCTTAGCGGCTCGTTCGAGTTGGAATGAGGGAGTGTGGTGAAGGGAGAGGAGGCAAGAGCATGAGGGGGGTGATAGGTGCTGTGTGGTCCGTCCTGGTGCCTGTTTGACGGCGATTGGAAAGGACTTTTCGGCTTCTTCCATTTGCCTTGCCACCCCCTCCCCCAACATACCCTGAAGCTGCCTTATCAGAAGCCCTGACAACGACAGCCACGATAAGGACGGATCATTCGCTATTCGGCCCTCGGGAGATATCAAATGCCTCCACGACGACAACAATTTAGCCAGGCCGACATCGATGCTCAGCTCCAGCAGGTTAGCGCGACTCCATCTTCAATTGCAGACAGCGATAACAGAGGCTTGACCACTGCAGATTCACTTGCTGGACCCGTCCTCCCCGACTGAGAACCTCGAATCTCTTGCGCCCCTCATCAAAACCATCCATGACAACCATCAGGTGGAAGCCTTCTTGCGGACATCCAGCGGCCTAGTCGAATCCAAGGAGAAAGAGATCGAGACCATATGTGGAAACAACTATCCCGTGAGTCTTTTAGCCTTCACCAATGGGAACGATCGTCGAACAAGGTGTCACTACAGGATTTCGTGTCATCCGTGTCCACACTTTTGACCGTCAGATCCTACACCGAAAACCTTAGAGAGCGCATACAGACGCTAGACTCGTCAGTCTCCGCGGTGGGCTCGTCTTTTGCCTCCAAAAAGAAGTCACTGCTGCAAAACAAGAAAACCGCCGGGAACCTTGATGAAACCATCGACACCTTGCAAGCCTGCCTGAGAGTGCTCGATCTCGTCAACCGAGTAGGAGATATGATTAAAGAAGGAAAGTATTGGAGCGCCTTGAAGGTGAATCACACTTTGCCCACGTGGTCCGGCCATCCTTTTTAACCTTTGTTCCACCACGTTAACAGTCTCTAGAGGACATCGAATCGCTCCCACAATCCTCGCTATCCCAGTCCCCGTTCTTCATCTACCTCCTTTCATCCTTACCGTCGCTTCGAGCTCAGGTAAAAGATGCGGTCACTGCTTCAAACAAGTCGTGGTTGTTGGAGATACGGAACACCAGCAACCAGGTGGGAAAACTCGCTCTTGAGGCCATGCGAACACGTACCCGGAGATGGAAAGCGAAGCGAGAAAAGGAGCCGCTATTGACACTCAGCCACGTCGGAAGCGCCGTTGAACTTGTTATGAATGAGAAAGTGGAGTGTAAGTTTGATGGCACTTTGTCATGTCACGTCGCATGGGCTGACCCCCAATTTGCCGCAGATAATGTGTTAGACAACGACCAACTAAAAGTCGACTTCAAACCCTTATATCAATGTATTCACATCTACACCGCGCTTGACGCTATTGAGGAACTTCAACGAAGCTACCAAGCGGATCGCAAGGTCAGTCCCGGTCACATTGCAACCCGAGGAAGCGTTTTGACAAACCTGACAAACTAGGCACAAGCTTCCTTAATCCTATCAGACCGGATGTCCAGCACGTCGTCTTCCCTAGGGCTCGCCACGACTCTCCTTCCCTTAACCGAAGACATCATCGGGTTCTTCATCATCGAAAACCACGTCCTCCGCACCACCCGGTCTTTCCGCTCGCAGCGCGAGGTGGAAGAGCTCTGGGACACGGTCGTCACGAGGCTAGCGCAAGTCGTTCAAGCGATCCTAAAGAATGAGGGGGATGTGGACACGTTCTTGGGTTGCAAGGACGTTATCCTGAGCTTCATTCAGACGCTCGAGGCAGGCTGTTTCCGTTAAACCATGGCCGGATGAGATAGCTGACTTGTTCGAACTCACCTCGTTAGGGATATTCGTACGAGACTGAGCAGCTCCGCTCGCTCATTATGATCCTTTTCGAGAGCTATTCAGACTTGTTGGAGCGGACGATCAGCGCGGAACTGAAGAAGGTGCGGAAACGCGGGGTGTCCCGTTCCCTGGCACGCGGAGTGTTGTTACTTATCCATCACCCCCTTACTCGTCAGGCTGTGATGGAAGATGATCAACTATCAATGTACGTCGAGTCTATAGAGGAACTGGAAACGGTCGTGGGGTCCTGTTGGCTCCGAAAGGGGCAGCCGGAGGAAATCCTCAAGTCTTCGTTACCGGTCACCTTGCCGTGGTCGCAAGTGTTTTATCAGTCGTGTTCATCGGTGAGCCACTGCCTATACACTATCTGCTACGAGGTTCAACTATCTAAAGGGTCTTTCAGATTCGCCAATTTGTCGACAAATTCTACTCCTTCGTGGAGGGTGTGTCGCATCACCATCGAGACATCGACGAACTGCTGAGCAAGGTGACCATACCTCATCGTTTACGAATAAAGAAATTTACACCGTATTTGATTCATTTAGGCGCTGGATCAACTTTTGACGAAGCACGTCAGCGATAACATTGGCACGCGACTCTCAAGCGCGCGAAATATCCCGCAGATCGCGCAGCTCATCGCCAACGTCGAGCACTTCCAAGTGGCATGTACGGTGCTGGAGGAGCAGCTTATGAAGCTTCGGTGAGACGAGCCACTTTTCCGAGGGAATACTGATTTTTAACGGCATACTGACGTTCTCCGATCCAAAGGGCAACGCAGCGAGGAGGATCTATCCGCCTTCAATCGTCAAGCTCGTTTACTACTTTACGGTCCAAGTGCATCTCACATCTCACGGTGGTCGTCAACGAGAAGCTCAACGATTCCATGGATATGGGGGAATACGATTGGACCCCTCGAGAGAGCAGTGGAACGCCGAGCGTCTACTTATTCGATATGGTCAACTATTTGACGACCGTGGTTGATACTCTCGCCGTTCGCTCCGAAGTCAAGGAAGACGTTTACAAAGGCGCTTTGTCGCATATCGCGAATATCCTTCTGGTTCGTTCTCATCTAAGTTCGCTGGATGAGCTCGTTCACTGACCCTCTTACCTCAAAGAACCTCCTTGTTGGTCCCGAAGTCCCGGTCATCAGTGAGGCCGGTATACAGAACCTCCTGATTGACATCGACTTCTTGGAAGACGAGTTCAAGCGGTTAGGCAAAGAGCATCTTACAACGGTCTTCTCAGAGCTACGAGAAGTGAGCGTAGTCCCTCCTATGACACAGAATAGCGAAGACATCCAATGATCACTGACGCCCTTTTTCTCACTTCTCGTCATAGACGTCCGCCGTAATTTTGCAAGACGACGTGCCCGCGTTCGCGACACCTGCCCAGCGCAAATCCAAGTACAGCCACGTGAACCCTCGACGCCTATCTTGCCTCTTGGATAAGCTGGCGCGGTATGGAGGGTCGTCTCGTATTCGCGCGGATCAGGAGCGAGGGGAGAAGAGGCGGTTGGAAGCTCAGACTGTTGCGAGGTTGCCTGTATGACGGTCTCTTCACTCTAAAGGCATGGTTGGAATGCAGTATATTTTCAAGACTGGTCTCATACAAACTGTGATGTCGGTGGACACCTGTGTCAGTTCTTCAATGTCCCATGCAGAGATTCCGAGAGAGCAAAGAAAAAAGCCTGTCGTGGGCGTCTCACCCAACGTTAACCACTCGAGTTCAATTCAGACACACGAGAGAAAGAAAAAAAGCAATTGTATTCACTACATAATACAGAGACAAATACAAGAGAGGAAATAATACTACACTAGCTAACGCACGCTCTCAGCCATCCTTTCGGATGTTTCCGAGGCCCGCCAACGGGGAGGCGTCGTGCAAAGGGCCCCATCTACTACTACTAGAAGGATGTGACTAAAAGTTCCTGAGCAACGCGTCAACGTGTCAAGGGGAGGGAGGGAAGAGGGGAAAAGGTGGAGGAAGAGAGGGGAAGGAGGGACTTTGGCCGACCAAACCAGCCCTGTTCAACAAAACCTTAGTCCGAAAACGAATGGGGGAGGGGAAAAAAAAAAAAAAACAGGAGAGCTCACCTATCGTTTATGGGCTGGTCCCCAGTACCTAGACGGGCGCATGCCGGTCTGTCGGGTGAGCCAGACCAAAGTCGATGAAGAGCAAAAGGAAGAGAGGGGAAAGAGGGACTTTAGCGGGAAGGGTTGGTTCCCACCAAACCAGCCCTGCTCAACGAAAAGCTTAGTCTGAAAACGAGTATCGAGGGAGCAAAATAGGGGAGCTTACCTATTATATACGGGCTGGTCCCCAATACCAAGACGACGACGGGCGCATGCCGGTCTGTTGGTATAGATAAGAATAGAATAATATTCGCGAGAATGTATGTGCCGATTGTGGCATATTTAATCTTTAAGTCTTCAAATCTTCAGGACGAAGGTGGTGTCGTTCCCATTGGGCAAAAGCGCTCTTGGGGCGCAGTTGAAAACGAATGGCACGAGGAGCCTCCTCGTGGCATTTTGTTTCCAACTCCAACGCCGACCACGTTAGCCACCTACCGAAGTAAACATCAGTATGCGACAAAATGAGAAAGAAAAAGACGCTCCCTACTTGGTCAGGATGGGGGACTAGCCGAATGCAAGTACTCGCTTCGGCCGGTCCCAAATAGAGTGTAGCCTGAGAGGGACGGATTAGGGAGGATAAGGATAATAATAATAAATGCGTATGTGCGTTGCGAGCTTGGGGGAGTGACCAGATTATGTGAGACGATACTCGAGAGTTCGTGTATCTCAGAGAAAGAGTAAGGTGGAGAGCGGGGAATGTATCGTTGTCGATCAGGATGGTCTCATAGTCGAAGTGGCCATAGGCGTCAATGGAGATGGGAGAGCAGAGATCTCATGAGGAAGTAGGAAACGATATGTCACTCCGGGATGGCGATGACGGGCGATGGCAGGGTACGCACGAGTTTACGCAGAGACAGAGTTTGAGCGGGGGATCTTAGGATCGAAGCTTACGCAGAGAAAGAGCAGGGGAATAAAATGTAGTGGAGGAGCGGTGCTGAAGAGGAGGAGGGGAGGGAAGGGAGGGAAGGGAGGAGGAGAGCGGTGAGGAAAGCGGGAAGAGGGGAAACCGTCTAGGTTTAAATAGCAAGGATGCCCTCTCACGTCCGTTTATGTAAAACATTTTCTCACCCAGTTTACATGAACGCGTATGCGCGGGGCACGTGTTAGGGTGTCGCGAGGGGTGAGGGCAAAAAAAAAAAGCAGGCACAACGAATGTTGGGGATTGTTTTCCAAATATCAGCCTTCACAGCATTGTTCTCCATCGCCCGCTCTCCGTCTGAGCCGTCATAGAAACTAGTAAGATAGACGTCTGCCACCCAGTATGTCGAGCACCGTCGAGTTAGAGTTGGAGGGCCCCTCATTTGCCGCGATGGGAAGGAGGGGGAAGGCGTCAGGGGAAAGATGGTCGAGAGGTCGGCGACCGAGCTTCTTCCCCACTTCTATTTTGAGCTCCGACAGACCGCCCAAAAGTGGTGGTTCGCCTCGAAATTGCCCAATGAGCGAGCCACCGGGTCGTCCCCCACAATCATGACGGTCCGCATGACGATGCCCCGGGGACAAGCGGCATCCCAGACGGGGGCGGGTTAGATTCTCCACGCCAACGGTTCCTCATTCACGAGGGATAATGACTCTTCGAGGCAAGAACGACACGTTCATCGGACCCGTTTTCACGATAACTCGTCATCACGAGCCCAAGATACGCCCTTCACACGTCACATAGTTGATAGAGTTGCAGTCATCTCAGACATCAGATCCCGTTGGGATCCAATCAACGTCGCAAGGTTCAATATCGATGGGGAGATGAGCTCAGAAGTGAGCTTCCTGGCCCCACGCCGCTCAAGGAGGCAGGCAGCCACCTCGTAATACAGGCAGTCATATTGTACAACGACATATTGTACCGGGACGCGGCGGGTCTCAACCCCGAAGATATCTTTGTACGCAATCAAATTTGAGGATTCGGTCAGCTAACGCCACTCAGCTCTTGTGAGACCCCGCGTATACTGAATAAGAGAATTGAACGAGAGTCATTGGGGGATCATTGAACAACGGTTTGTAATGAGTGTTTCGGTTTCGGGAGGGCGGCAGCCCGACCCCCTGATTCGCCTTCACCTCCAGACACAACGAGCTTCTATGAATAAGTCAAACCAACATGAAGCCTTCGAGATAAAGGAGGGCATCTCATGATCTTGGAAGTGCCTCCTTTTTGATGTTCATGGATACGGGATTGAACCCTCCAAAAGCGGGCAGGATAAAGGGTCCTCTGCCGCAAAGTCCCCAAAGTACCAAAGCCACGCAAACAAGTCACGATGTCGGCGTGCGAGCGTTGGATCAACCAGACCGCGGTTGGCCGCAAGGAAAGACACCTCGGTTCAAGACCTCTGCGCGAGCAGCCTTCACAGAATGAGAAGGCAGCACTGAAGTCAAGCAGAATAGAATCTTGTAGATATATCCTCATTATGAGAGCTCCGGTTAATGAACGAGTTCGAACGGCGGTGGTTACCGCAATTCAGCTCCCGCAAAGGCAAAAGGCAGTGCTTCGACAAAACACAAGTTCTCGTGCGCTAGTAACACCCGAAAAACTTCCTCCGTAATATCCAGCGGAAATTGCTAAGTGGGGAAGGTATTTCCGCACGAGATTTCGACCATGCACGACGATGGTGAAAATGGTCGCGACTCCCGCCACTCAGAGGCGGCTCATCCCAACCATCAAACTGCTTTGGCGCCCGGGCCACATAATGGTCGTTGAGCAGCGAAGACATTGCCATCTGGCAGGATTCACGAAAGCGCTTCATTCGGTGTATTGTTCCGGGTTGTACTGCAGTTGGACCTTCTAAGCCGAATGTCCGTTGTTATGACGGACAGCAGACATCGACATCGAGCCAGCGGAGATATCCGTCCCAAAGTTCCATGCATTTTACTTCGATTTTGCTAGGTCGCGAAAGAAGCACCAGTTAGCATTCCGTATGAACGACGCCTTGTTGAGAGTTGGTGGTCCGCTCCCAACGGCCGATCACCTAGCAACTTACCAACACACAATAGCACACACAATAGCATCCTCGAGATGTGATAATTGTGAAAGAGTGCCGACTTCAACCAATTTGATGGATCTTCGAGGCCAAAACTGGCCAACTTTATTGCCGATACGGGTGTGCGCTGTGACCTGGATCGCCGAATGTTTGCCTAGTACAAGGGTAAAAGCAGAAATCAATAGTAAGTCTTCAGACGCGGAGGGTAGTCGTTCGCCATCAAACACATTTTTACTCACCTAGTCGGTGAAAAGGGCCGCCGCCATTCTGGTAACAATGAACCTGCCTTGTGGGAGATCAGAGGACTAGGACCAACCCGCACCTCGCATCGGCTGAACACTCCAGCATAGCAATCTCGTAGTCATGCGATAGTCAGTGAGTAGTTTTGGTGTGGTCGCCTTGGGCGATCTTGAAAGTCAACGCAGGCCATGCGCTGTTGCAGGCGCGGGGTGCGAACTGGGACCAGCTGGCACCCGCACCACACCACCTGCCGAAAGCCATCAGCCTAGGAGCGTGCAATGCTTGCTAGATAGCATTTGTACTCCCATACTGACGAGTTTGTGAAACTGTACCAGTCGATTGACTATCACAGGTACGGGTGCGGGTATGCGATTAGACCCGACCACTAGATGGTCGGTAGGACAGTATTAGCGGAAACAATATCAAATCTGATATATGCAAAGAGCATTTTTTTAGCAAGAGAGCGTGCTCTTTGACATACCAGGTCACGACAAGCGCTGTCAGGTTCCTTTCCCAATGATCTCCGCTCGGGGGGTTTCCAGAAGCTGGTACTACCTGCACCCACGCTGCACTGACCGACACAAGTACCCTTTAGGCATGCATTCTCACTTAGTAGTAGCTCTAACACCATACTAGGGTATTGATGAAGCCTATCAGGGCCGTTTGCTCTCCCAGGTACGGGTTGCACCGTCCTGAGGCGCAGTGCGTTACCTGCTGGCCGAATGTTCAGTTAGGTCGGTAATATCGCAGCTTGGAGAGTGGCGTGATCTTCCTCTACTCAACTGGAGCCACACCTACCATCGATGACAAACCTGGCCAGGAGTGAAGTGGAACGAGAGAGTGTGCGGTGCAGTGCAGAAGGGGTGACCGGCCAAAAGGGTTTGTTTTCCCACATATACAAGAATATTCGACACTCACTGCAGATCACTTCAGTCCCAAACGTGGCAGCTTGTCTGAGACTCAGCTAACGAGAAACATTGGAGCTCTAACCGCTTTCTGACTTCACATTTAACCCTCTTCGCTTCAGACGCGATGCGAACTGGTCTGGGATCCGTACCTACCACTAAGTTTGCAGCCAGGAGGAGAGTGATATCCCGTCAGGGGCTGGACCTTGCCGCATTCCTGTCATCAGCTTTTAAGATCGCCCAACCAGTTATGACCTGTTTCGAATCGGCAGCCGCTGTCAGTGAGGGAGATATCAAGTTGCCGCTGGCTCTTGATCGCCACAAAAGGCGGTCCCCGAAACGATTGAAGGCTACGTTGAAGATCGGATGGCAACTTCATAGTAAAGTCCCTCCATTCGTTTAGAGAGCTTTAGCGACTCATTTGTCTGTAGCAACGGTCAACAGGATGAATGTCCGCTCCGGGACGTTTTGATGTTCCGGTCCATCGACCCGCTGACGCTTTTGGATCATCAAAGCGTGTACCGGGGATTTATCATGAGGTTGATGGACGTAATCAACTCGCTCGTCGTTTGACCAGAACAAATCGAATACTCGGAAACGTGAATGAAGAGGCGAGTGTCGGTGGTGGAGGCGGCGGCAGATTGACGGCATATACTAACCCTCGGTGTGTTCGAATAGCATAATGGAGCGTTCTCGCCAGACGAGGAACAGGGGCCAGCCGTTAGGGGTAGTCAGACGTAACGCGGTGATTAGGCTTTCCTTATACGTGATGACATAGGTGTGGCGGTGTGGTGGTGGTGTGGCGGTGAGCGGTTTTTATCTACAGCAGGGTCCTGAAGAAAGGGCACCTCTAATCTCAGATGCCACCCCGTCCATCGTCCAGGTTGCGGTCCCTTCTGCTCAGTCGCTTAAGAGCCTCGAAGCTTTGCCATCTCAGATTACGGCGTGTACTACGTACTACTATTACGATGAGTGATTGGCCAAAGCTGTGATGTGGCAAGTCTGTCCGTTCATGATGATCGATTGTCGGGTCCGCTTAACCTGTCGCTCCAGTATGTCGAATCAGGCACACTTTTCAGAAGGTTAGCAAAACTTTTTTTGAATTTTTTTTTCCTTTTATGATATACAACCGAGACGGAGAGATGACCAAGTAACACAGGGACAAGACAGATCTAGACGAGATGAAACCCAAACAAAGACTTCGAGAAACGAGATACAAGAAACACAGCCCAGAAGAGAGTGATGAGCAAGTTAGAAGGGAGGGAGTCTCGACCTTCTGTGGTTATATGAGCAGAGATTCCAAGAGAGCCTATCGGCTCGATCTTGAGGGGTGAAACGGCGTTGGTTCGATTCGGCGTCTTCAGAAAAGGCTTGATTTGTCGGAGGTAGAGACATCAAATGCCGCCAAGGCTGGAGGGGCGAGGGGTGCCTTTAATCTGAGGGCGAGAGGAACGTCGTCGGGGGGCGTGGCGGAACGAGGAGGAGTGGAGGGTTGGAGGGTATTCAAGGTCTGTTCCGCGGCGGCCAAACGACAAGCCAACTACGATCAGAAAAGAAAGCCCAAGACGAAGAATTCAGTACCCGTCCCGTCGGTCTTACGAGTAGGAAGAGAATACGCACCTTCCGTGTTTTGGACTTCTCCTTGTTCAACTCCGCCAGAGCTTCGTCAGCGGTCTTCCGAATCGCGGCGATCTCCTTCTCCGCCTCCGCGGTGACTTGTTGGATCCTCTCCTTCGCATGCCTCCGCGCGTCTTCTTGAACGCGGCGGGCAGCGGCGAGGGTCTTCCGGTCGGCTCTTTCCGCGTTGGCATTGCGTTCGCTGAGAGACTCCCCAAGGAGCCGAGCGCTGAACACCAGGTTAATGCCGACCTCTTTGCGGTACACGCTCAGCTTTTGTTCGTTTTTGAGCAAGTGATCTTGCTCTTGGACACGCTTGTTCTGTCAGCGGAGCGATTAACTCGTCAGGTCGAGACGTCAGGGTCGAGGAAAGTCGAAGTTGCTTACCAAGCGGGCCTTGTCCTGCTTTAGCTCCTCGATCTCCCGTTCTTTGCAGCGCAACTTCTCTTCGAGCTCTGCTGTAGCCGGGACATGGTCGGACTCTCTATTGGCGAGCTCTTGATTGGCGCGTTCCACAGTCTCCTGAAGTAGCTTGTTCCTCTCTTCCGAGTCTTCCAGGGCGGCGGCGAGGAGCATCACTTGATGGATGCCGTAGGAGATGATGAGAGGCATGATGACGACGCCGACAGTGATGGAGGAGAAGAGAGCAAGACGTTGGAAAGACATGTTGGAGGAGTGGTCGATGGTATGAAGAGTTCTCTGCGTGTGGGTGGTAGGTGCAGAGGAAGTTATGTGGAAAAAGGGAGTGAGGAAGGGAAGAAATCTTTCCCTTAAGTACTCGTCCGTTCAGAAAGCGACTGGTGACGCGTCTTTCTCTTTGATGCCTACATCATCCTATTAGATAAGTGTTTATGAGATCAGTAATAAGGTTAGAATGTAAACACCACTACAGATCAGTATGAAAGTCTTTGATTTCCACGGGACTATTGTCAGGCTCATGCACATACGTCTATTGATCGGCGGAGATTTTCAACACGGATGCTATGTCATATCGCGTGGTGAATTCAAGTTCGGACTGAAATCCTGACTCTTGCTGACACGTTATCTCCGAAGAGAAGCAGGTGCACGGATTTAGATTCGAAATTCTTATTTGGCACCTCAATCTTAGATCCAACGGCATAGACGGATTCAACCGACCAAGAAAGGATGCAAAACTTCCTAATAACTGCATGTCGCTACGGTAGAGTAATACGGAGGCAGAGGTGTTCGGGTGTCAACGACGTCGTAACACGCTTAAGGAAACGACGTCCGGCAGTCCCTCGGTTCTCTTCGGATCTCGATGGCCAGCCAGTCTACTTTTGAATGAAAACAACATATCGAGGTTATCTCAGGTATGGGTAGCCCGATTCGAATCCGCCCGATTTTGGATCCGAGACCGATCCGGCACCGAAGGTAGAGTTCTCCCGGGCCATTGCCGGGGGCAACGTGAAACGAGAAGTCTCAACCGACATTCGACGTAAGGTGATGAAGTGAATCTTTAGCGTTCACTGTTTCCTTCCAAATCAATAGTGCTCCCGTCCAGAGCGCACAAGCGAAAGGGAATAAAGAGACAACACTACAATACATCCAAATCGAAATCGTCGCTGATGGGTATACCATTATTTTATTTTGGTTAGAGCACCGATATCAACAGCATAGACGCGTGATTGGTCTCAATTTCAATTGATGACGGAATGATCATTCCATGTCCCCCCAGGCTGCCCCCCTCCCCATTTCTGCATCTCACTCGGCCTTCACCACCCAAGCGCAGAGACAGAGGAGAGAAAGAGAAACGGGAGTATAACGTCATCCTATTCCATTCTATTCGTCACCAAGCACTGAATGCGTCTCTTCGCCCTCTCACTTTTGCAGCACGTTTGCCAGTTGATCGACCCGGAGCGTGCCTTAAAAGCACTCCGACCCCCGACGCCTCCCCGTTTAGTGACAGCGCCGTACGAGTCTTCTCATCTCCCATTGGACCTGAGTCTAACGTCGCTCCGACCCCTCTCTAAAGGATCGAAGCTTCGTCTCGATCCAAAAGCGCCTTGGCAGGAGTGATCAACCCACTCTTGCTCATGATGGTCAGAAAGGTCAAGCTTTGTTCCCTACTTCACTCATGTATTCTGATGGTATTTTATATTTCGAAGTGTCTGCTCGGTTTCTCTTGCGGTCTCCTTCCAGATTTGTCTCGTTCCGTCCTTCTCTCCATGTCTCGACTGTCAATGAGGAAGCTTTTGTCAAAGTCCAAAGACGTGAGGGCGTCCGCTTAAATTGCGTTAGATACATGTCACTCGCCAGAAGAAAGAGAGTCGAGGGTCAAGTTCGTGTTTGCTCTGTCTGATCTGAACACTGTCGCGAAGCACCCCGGCCAAATTTCCAAATGCGGACTTTGCGGGATTCCTTGTCAGATTATTGAGGATCACTCGATGGCGGTGCCCTGCTTCACCTCGTTTCGTTTCTCACCAAGATCGTCCGATATGGCACTTGCAGCTGCGAGGAGAGACAGCGATCAAAGCTCGGGTGCAGTGAAGAGATCATCCGGAGCATCTCCGAGCCCCGTGGAGACCGTTCGGGAATAGCCCCATCGAAAAAGACATGCCGTTTTTGGAAAACAACTTCACTGATCGTTCATCGCGCGTGTGGTGGATAAGGAAACCAGGTCGTTGTATTCTTGTGTATAAATCATGAGGATACGAGAGTAGGGTAAAGAAGAATATCAACCATTATGACTTAGGTTCGCCTCTTGAGGTTGTTGCTCAACTGCGGGTCGTAAGAACGTCCGTCAGCAATCATAGTCACTTTCGGACTCTCTTGGTCAAGGGTGGATTCTTACCCATTCTAGACCCTCGTACAAACCGTCACCGCTGGTTGCACAGGCAGCCTAGAGAGGTTATCCGAATGTCAGTCCAAGTTCGAAAGAAACGTCAAGAGGCATCAATAACTCACCTGGATGTACCAAGTTCGCTGTCTCAACCCGTGAAGACCGAGCTTGTCGGTGATTTCGGCGGCGCTCATAGCGTTGGGCAAATCCTGCTTGTTGGCGAACACGAGGAGGAGGGCGTCTCGGAGCTCATCTTCGTTCAACATGCGCTGGAGTTCCTCGCGGGCTTCAGACACACGCTCCCGATCGTTAGAGTCGACGACGAAGATGATGCCCTGGGTGTTTTGGAAGTCTACACATCAAGGGGTGAACGGAACGAAGGTTAGCCAAAAGCGGTCATGACGTAGGGATCGAGTAAAAGAAACCGTGCGTGTGCCACTCCGGCGTTACCCAGCCGGCCCATCGTTTCGAGTGTGTGGCGTGGACCGGCCGACGCAGTCGAGGATAAGCGAGGCTCGAGGGATGCAATTGACTTTCCACCGAAATCGATTCGGTTAGGGCGGAAGCGGAAACACACTCACAATGCCTCCACAATGGACGAATCTTGTCCTGTCCTCCGACGTCCCAGACGGTGAACGAGATGTTCTTGTACTCGACAGTCTCGACATTGAATCCTGTAGCGGGTGGCCGAGGGAGATTGCGCGAATCGATGTGTCAATAACGGCTAAATCGACGTTGTCGCAGAGTGGACTGACCGATGGTTGGAATGGTGGTGACGATTTCACCGAGCTTGAGCTTGTACAGAATGGTGGTCTTACCAGCGGCATCGAGACCGACCATCAAGATACCTGAAGAAAGGGCGGCGCGTGGCGATCAGTGAACCTAGTTCTTTTTTTACGTCGAGTGCGTCGATGGAGGCGATGCCGACGTGGACGTGAGGATACTCACGCATCTCCTTCTTGCCCAAGAGAGAGGTGAAGAGCTTTGAGATCGAGAGACCCATCGTATATGTGTCGTTAAAAGAAGCGAAAAGGACGTGAGGGCGAAAGACGGGGTGAAGGTGGTTGTGGTGGTGAGAGGGAGACTTTTGGTGTGGCGGGTTGAGATTTGGCACAGGGAGTGAGAACTCGGTCAACCTTAGAATTCGCTTGTCAGCGTTTGCTCAGAGACCGTTTGCTGGTTGCTTATTCTCTAGCCTCTGCCCCGCGTCCTTTTATGAGACTGCCTCGTGCAGAGTCCCTTTGCTGCTCTTGACGTGTTTTTTACGTGGCACCTCCTGAATCGACTCATTCCGACCCTCACTCGCCATCGTCGCATCCGTCAACGCGCAGCAATATAGCCACAAGGAGAGTCACAGACACGTCGGCCATGCCAGGGATCTCAGGATCTAAGGGCGCTGCACTTGGAGGCTGCCAACGCTAAAGGCAAAAGTGGCTTACCGTAAGCGGACACGTATCGGTTTGGTAACACCAAGAAGCGCAGAAGACACAACACGATTCTCAATTTATCATTCCCTGTAATTTCTTGTTTCCGTCGACCGTATCTAGCAATTCTGTAATTTCATCCTACATATGGAGCATTTGTTTGTCCGCAGTGGCTTATTCCCGCGCCATGTTTGCAATGTCTACGCACCCGCTCAACCACCGCCCGTTGACTAGATGTCCTTTCACAATGCTCCGGTTACCAAAGGTACGAAAGCTTTGCATGAAATGACACTCTCTGAGTGTAATCAGTGGATTTTCAGGTGTGATGCTCGGCCTAGCTCTGAGCTCTCTGGCGGCCGGAATTTTCAATGTCAAGCACTATTTCCATTTGCAGCTAGTACCCCACATCTCCCGGGATCATCAGGTACGTTCAGCAATCGGCTCTCACCGGAGGAACGAGCTGACTTATTGCTACCTTGACCCTCAACAGTACTGGCGGCTTCTCACTAGTCAGCTTATCTTCGGGAACTCGAGCGAGCTGTTACTTGCGGAGACACTACTGTACAACATCGCTATCAACATAGAACGGCGTTTCGGGAGTCGCAAGTTCGGCGTATGTCTTTTGTCGACTCTGAATAGTTTGACGAGATTCAACATTCCAACCTACTTGTTTGACCTTGGCAGTCCTTCCTCCTTGTTACCCTCGGTGTTTCTACCTTCTTCACTTTTGCCTTCCTACTGCTGTTTCACGGTCTTGGAGTCAACTACATCCCTCCAGGCCCTTTGACCATGGTATTCGCAATCCTCTACCAACACTACAGGATAATACCACCTGTGTATCACTTCCGGATATCCTACCTCAACATTTCAAACAAAGGGTTCGAATACTTCCTCGCATGGCTTGTAAGTACATAATGACCTTCAGCTTCTAGTGATCCCAACTTACCTTCCCATCGACCCTGATTGCATTCGCCAGCTCATCATCAGCGACCCACCCGGCACACTGCTCGCCTCTCTTGTCGGGATCGCAACGGGCCAACTGTACCGAAGCGATCTCGTGAACCTCAAATCCTACCGCGTCTCTCCTTCCCTAGAACGGTTCTGCAAACGGTTCCTGCTACCCCTAATCGGCTCCACGAGACCACCGACTCGTCCCGTGCGCGCTTTACCGGACTTTGCGGCTGCCCCAGAGGTGCTTGTCAGAGACCAAACGACCGCCCGCCCCGGGGCTCGTGATACCGCTGGCGCAGGACCGAGTGGATCAGGGGAAGAAACTCCGGCTGACTCGGGTGCGGTGGGCGATGGGACGAGCGTGTCAGCGCGACAGCCCTCTGCCCAACCGTCAGCAGTAAGCCAATGGGTCGACACTCTGACGGGAAGACGAGGCGCAGACGGTGTCTATGTTCCTGCGTCAGCTGAAATTACGGTCCTGATGACCATGTTCCCTGGCGTTCCAAGAGAGACTGTCGTTCGGGCCCTCGAGCAGAGGTATGTCGGACCCTTTTCCTTCACAGCGCCCGCTGTGTGGTTCTGACAAGGATGTGGATTGGCATAGCAATGGTGACGCAAGTGGTGCAGTAGACAACATATTCAGAACCCTCGGCTCTCCGGTCAGATGACCTCTAGTCATCACGTTTATGTTTCCAATACATTCTCGCACATATCCTCTCGACAATACATGGTAAATATACAACGGCTCACTCGGCTCCTTCGTCTTCTTCGGGGATCTCAGGCTCCTCTTCGCCCACGAGCGCCGTGGCGGGCACTGAGTACAAGCGGATGATGGACTGTCCGCGAAAAAGATCCTTTAGATTTATTGACACGCTCGACTAAAGGAGAACGCCTGCTTACCTTGTTGGGATCCTTGATCAACAAGTACTTGCCCTCAGGCATGCCGAGAACCTTGTCCGCAATCATCCTGACGATACCCCAGCCGTTGGACAACGAGACGTTGAGCTGAGACACAAAGTCGGACGGCCGCATCGTCGCAGTCGTAAGTGTCGCGTGACGCGAGTTTTCACGAGGATTGACTCGGGAAACGTATCTAAATCGAGTTCATGGCGCGTATTCAGCCAGATAATCTTCTCCGGGTATCGACCATGCCCTCACCCGATTTTAATGACATCCGCGCCGGCGAGAACACTCTGCACGGCATACTTCGACAGTTTGAAGCTGTTGTTCTTCCACTCGGTAGCCACTACGGCACCTCTCTGGGTGTCCAACTTGGATCTCCACTCGGGAGCACCTCCGGCTCCAGGCGCCTTAGAGTCGAACTCGTTCAAAGTACGCAAAGCGACAAGTTGCGGTGCCGCTTTGGGATTCGCACCCGGGATGAATGCTTCGACTTGCGTCCGTACGGCGATAGTGAATTCGTCTTCTTCGTCGATGCCCAAGTCGAACACGCGGTAGCGGTACCCGCAGCTGGCGAGCGGCTCGCGGTCTTCCGGGCTGGTGAACGGGTTTGGCCTTTGGAATTTGAAGGAAGTCTTCTCTTCGACGGCTTGGAACGAGAAGTGTTGGTCGATGAAAGTGGCTTCCAGCGAGAGCGAGCCGGGACTGTTGATCGAGTCTTTTTCCTTGTCGGTTTCCATTGGCGGATCCGCGGCGTTTTCGTTGACCGTGATAAAATCTACGCAATGCCGCTAGAATCAGCCACTTGACTAATGCAAGAGCCTACATCCATAGGCATACCGAATGGCCCGCCGTCTCGCTTGTCGAAGAAGACCTTGCCACCTTCGTGAGTGATGATGACGTCCCAAGGATAGACCGAGCGAGTGCAGCACATCAACCAGCTCAGGATCGTATCTGTAGCGTATGCCTTAGCTACACCTTTGGATGCCAGCTAGTGTGAATAAAAAACTATTAGGCTCGTATACGGCAGCGAAAGTGCGATGGAGCTCACGCACGTCTTGAATAATGGGATCGTCGGAAGTGGTTGTGTTGTAGCGCACACGATCTAGAATATTAAGAGGCCGTTCGGTCTTGGGGGTGATTCGATCGAATGTCCTGTCATATGCGAATACTTGTCCGAACGTTCCCCTAAAGAATGAGGAAGAGTGAGTCGATAGTTATAGCACAGGGCGCAAAGGCGCTTACACGGTCTTGGGCTCCTCAAGGTCCACGTCCAATCGAAGCTTCGCGAGGCGAGGGAAATCAATCTCTTCGAGCATTGACCAATCTGGTTGAATAGGCACAGATGATTCACGCGAGCGATTGACCTGGAGCAGCGAGGTTAAATTCCCGGGCGAACGACCAAACGCCAACGGAAATGTCCACCGACCTTCTCCCACTCTTTCCAACCACCTCTACCGGTTGCGCCAGGACGACGTCCTCGGTTGGCTTGCGTGCCATACCTTCCACCAGCTCCTCCCCTCCCCGATGGCCCGCCCTGCCTGGGGAGGCCTCTACCTCGATTGACGCCCCGTCGAGCACCGGGTGCAGTGGCTTTTGAGTCAACCAGAGAGAATGAAGATTCGTCCTCGACGTGGAAGTAAGCGAACGCGTTGGCTCCTCCAGCTTCGACTCCTGCTCGCCCTCGCCCAGCGCCCGCCCGATTCGCTGAACGCGCTGCACCACCGGTTGCTGCCAGAGACCGTGACCCGTCGCCTTCAGTCCAGTCTGCGAATCGACCTAGCTTCTCGCTTTTGGAGTATGGTGAATAAGGGATGCTATGGGACGGAGAAAGTTAAATTGGTTGGTGTGGTCGACCCTCCCTGGCTGCTTGGGACATACTCTTGGAACTGTGTAGGCACAGAGGTGGAGGATGGGCCCCAAGATCCATCCTTGTTGTCGTGAATAGGCGGTAGCACAAACGACGGCGACATTTAGACAAGTTGCGGTGCCAAGTCAGCTTCCAACCTAGGCAATAATGAAATTTGGCTCGCCGCATCTTGAGGCCGTTACTGCCGTACTTTTCTCCGTCGTCAGCAACTTCCACAAAACCACCACCAACGAAAAGTTTCGAGGTCTCAACCACCAGGATGAAGTGAGTGAGCAGCTTATGTCCTCATCCCCCCTGAGCTAACTTTTCTCCTTCAGTGTTGTGAAGGAAATCCAGAGAATTAACGAGAAGGAACTTGCGTCCGGTTCAAAAGGCTCGTGGCACGATCAGTATAAAGGTAGGTTTACGACTTCGATAAAGACTTTGCTGTGCATTTGACAAGTACTCATAGACAGTGCTCATGTGTTTATTGGGGGACTACACACTGGGCTGAGTGAAGGCGATGTAATCACCATATTCTCCCAGTAAGTTCGACACGTGCAAAGCACCAAAACTCGCAACAGCTCATCAGCTTCCCGGACAACTTTAGGTACGGCGAAGTAGTCGACATCAACATGCCACGGGACAAAGAGACTGGAAAGACAAGAGGGTTCGCTTTCCTCATGTACGAAGATCAGCGATCAACGATCCTCGCCGTCGACAACTTGAACGGAGCCAAAGTTCTAGAGCGGACCTTGCGAGTCGATCACACCTTTTACGAGCAGCGGGGGAAGAAAAACGCTGATGGAGAGTGGGAGGAACCTGAGGCACCCAGCTACAACGCTGCTCCTCAGTTGATCCGAGGTTCGTTGTCGTTCTGCACTTTCCAAAACGTCGCCACTCACGGTCTCCTTACCTCCTTCGCAGACGACGCCGGTTCCGGCGACTCCGACGTCGAATCGATCCTTTCCGAACTCGATATCGACCCGGAAGATCCCATGCGCGATTGGCTGCTCTCCAAGTTCAAAGACGAAAAGGGCAAAACCAAGTCCAAGAAATCCAAAAAGCACGAAGGCGAAACTCCCGAGGAACGCCGCGCACGAAAAGAACGGAAGAGAGCCAAGCGAGAAGCGAAAGCAAAGAAGGAAGGAGAGGAGAGGGACAAGGAAAGAGAGCGGAGTGTTCCTTCTAAACGACGACGTGGAGACTCGATGAGCGTGTCACCGCCGCCTGACAGGTCTTCCCGGCGCGACGACGACCGAGACCGAAGACGAGATGACGATTATGACCGAAGGAGGGATGGAGGCTCCGACCGCCGTAGAGAAGGCGACTCCGACCGACGCCGGGACGACGATCGTGACCGGCGCAGGGATAGAGACTATGATCAGCGGGACGGCCGGAACGCTCGGATGGATCGAGACTAACATCTTCAGTTAGATGGATTACGCCTACCTGATTCTACATTCCGAATCGTGCCCACACCCCCGCCAACGGTCGCTCGCATACAATTTATGTCTCTCAAAAATCACTGGAATTGAGTAATATAGTATACAAAGGGTGTACCACAAGAGACGGTAGTTAAGAGAGACATAGCCAGGAAATCTGAGAGAGCTTATATATACCGGGATGCAAGAAGTGAATAACAATCATGGTGGAAAAGAAACGAAACTTGAGGCGAATGGAACTAAAGGGGATTGAAACCAAAGACTTGACGACCCATCTTCAGGACCGAGGCTAAGCGAGAGAGAAAGGCAGAGTTCGAGCTTTCCTACGAGCTTGACGAAGAGACCGTTGAGTCGGGTATGAGGAAACATCAGCGTTAACCGACGGATGCGCGAGGCCTGACCAA
>WSUD01000046.1:0-41875 GCA_019633495.1 Tulasnella sp. 427 | reverse complement strand
CACCGCAAATCGCTTAATTCTCGAAACTTCCACTTCAAGCCAGACATAAAGACTAGTACGCAACAGTTCGCATTGTTGACAGCATGTGTCAACGGGCGAACATGGGCCTTTGGCGTCCATGCAGTCTGTTTCCCAGAGATAAATTACTGAATCAGAATCATCCGAAACGCTGTTTTGACCGTAGCAAGCGTTGCGCGAGTTGAGCCATGAACAAAGTGAAGTCCTAAACTTTCACAGGAACCGAGAAGTCCGGATCCGGGGATCGGCATTCTAAAGATCTAGCCCGAGACAGAACAGGCAGGCAGGTCTCGCATCTAAGACTTCGAGGCATGGGACGCACTTGTACTGTATGCGGTGCTCCTTGTCAAGCGACTCAATTGTGTCCACTGCGCCGCCTTTGAAATGATTATGAATCGTTTTCTCTTTCCAACGGAGATTTTTAAAGGGGTAGAAAAGGTTTAACTTCTTCCAACCTGATTTCTTTGAGAGTAGAGCAACCATTCCTTTGGTGCGAGAAACGTGCTCGAGCCTCAAAGACCGTTCCAAGTCAAGCGCCGTGCGACGGCATCTATTGGGCGAGTGGCATGGGATCGGGCAACAATGTTCGAGTGGAGGCCCAGCGATAGAGATAATCTTAGACAAACCTCTAGATTTCTGGTGCTTAGGAATCCAGGAAGCTGAACAGGTTTCAAGGATCGTCGCGAGAGTCGAAGGTTGACACGGCCACGGGGACTGGCCTGCAATGACGTAGTGTAAACCCACGATCGCCCCTGAGCGCTATTGTGCCAATGTGCAGCATCGCCAGCTCCCAGACTAAGGTCGGTCTTGAATTCCGCTCCACTGGTCGATTCTGAGTAGTTAGACTCGTAATTTCCGCTTGCTTTATGGAGCATTTTGAGGGCAGTAGCTCCACTCTGCAGCCTATCCGGACCTCCTTGCCTGCAGATCAAACGGGCCCTAAGTTGACCAACCCTCCCACTCAACACAATCCGACCGAAAAATTTGAACTGACGTCATAGTTGAGCTTGATACTAAGCTCAAACTGTACACGTGTCAATCAATACTCGACCAATGAGTTTCCAGTAATGACCGTCTCTGCGTGAGTAACCTCCGGCCACCAAATCGTATGCGGAAGGTCTACAGCGACCTCGAAGTTCTTCCTTGCCATCTTACGCGCAGGGTTAATGAAACTGAGAAGGTCAACATGAGGCACCTGCAGGAACAGGAGAATGAGCGACTCCTCCAAGTCAAAACGCGGCCCAGGAAACTCGAAGTCGGGAAAGGAGGTCTGACGAATTTCGCATCGTACTTGCCTAGTTCGGCTCCGGGGGCACGGGGGAATTCGTGAGATAGAACAGGCCCGAGCTGAGGTTGATAGGTGGTGGAAAACGGATTTAGAGACGAGACGGAGACCTGGAAACGGTGCACTCGTTGGCTGGATCCAGTTGCAGCGACACTCAGGGTCCAAGTGCGCGTCGATTCAGGGTTGGAGCTGGGAACTGATGCTTGAGCTTGCCTCTGTATTGTTTCTTTTCGCCCCTTGCCCCGATCGGAAGCTATAGAATAGCCCGGAGGTGTGCCAGAAAAAGCGAAAAAGGGGGGTGATGTGGCGAGACGCAAGTTGCGCGGTAGCAAAAGGAGAAACGCCGAGAAACGTCGTCGGACGCCGCTGTCTGGGAAATCGTAAACAAAGCGGCCTGAAGGCCAATCCAGCGGGTGTGTCAATACGTGCCATTCAATTATTGATCAACGGGGTCGGATAGTTCGAGGGTGTGCTGGTTCGTCTTCAGCTACCCTCGCGGAGATGGGTCGAACTGTCGGCGGTGGTGGAACGCTCGTTCCCAAACCGGGGTGGTTTGTTCTCACTCTCCTTCGATCAAAGGCAAGCTCTTCGGCTAAGGACAGCATGTAGATTACATCACCTGTGCTGTAGTACTCTGTTCCGGTAGTTTTGAAGATAACATATCCGGTGTGCGTCCACGCAAGACTTAACGATGGTCGATGCTGTCACATGTGCCGCAACCGACCTGCGCCCCGGGCTTCGGAGATGCTCGACGGGCACAATAGCTTGATGTCCGTGTATCGGCATTCGGGTAAATCTAAGCAAGCGGTCGCATTTGTCAAGTCGGTATCACCGCGCTCGAAGGACCTTGAGTATGTCTCATCAGGCATATCTGTGTGCCGGTGCTACCCTTGTACCATAATTTCAAGTGCCTACTGCGCCTTTGTAGTACTCCGCGGCGAGTGTGAAGCCCGTAAACACTGCAAGTAAGACCATCTTAATGAGCAACTGTAATAAGCTCGTGTACAACGGAGGGAGAACGGCAAGGGGTTCATTCTCGGTGCTTATCTCTGGGTCAACCGAGGACTCGAGGATCTCGTGCGTGCGCGGTGCAACGCCCAGGTCGATCAAGCGCCCACACACAAACAACCTTAGCCCCTGAGGAGTTTCCCATGAGCCTCCCTCTGCCCACTCCTAACCATCACTACGGGCAAGAGCTCGTAATAGCCAGGCAGACGGTGAAGGAGAAGTGAGTTCAGGTGAGGCAACCCAAGTAATGTCGGAAAACGGGGTATGCGGACGAGATGTATCCCGCATATTGATGTGCAAGCGAAGATCGATCTCTGAAGACCCGAAAACCTAGCGTTTCCTACGTAAATAGAGTTGAGGCGCTTCGAGAAAGAAAGCAAAGCAAGGGGGAGGAAGAGGGACACAAAGCAAAAAAAAAAAAGTGCCACCACCCACGAATGGGAGAAACCCCGTCCTGGTCGCGTGCTCTCTTAATGAACGAAGCGAGGAGAGGGGAACCGAAGGGATGCACGGATGTGTACACAGGGTAAGGAGCTGTCAAGAGAACGCTTCTCAGACGCTTCGAGGCGCAACGTGAGCCCATTGAAGGGGGACGGAGGGTACGGAGGCATTGCCTATCTTGGAACGCGTTCGAGGCGTTGACGGCTTTTCTTTTCTCGATGCTGCGGGAAATCCGGTTTGACCGGGACGGCTCCTCGACGCGGCATACCTAACCACGAAGAGTCGAGACAGCTTGTTATTGAGTACCTCCGAAGTACTATCATTGATTATGGGTGAATTACGTAAGGTAGACCTCCTTCCCACTGCTTTTGGCATTTCTGGACTCGGCTTGGCAGGACGACGTCAGATTCTACTCTTTGTCGTCGGCAGTATCTCTAAACCCCGAAGAAGCAAGTCCATGCGAGTGCTTTTTCGTATACTGTATCTGCTGGGATCTCAACTTTGATATTCGTAATTGCGCTTCCAGACCACGCATTCGCGATGCAGATTGATTTGTCTCCGACCAGCATGGCAAGCTTGAGAACGGAGCCCAAAAGCGAGAGCGACGCTGAAGGTCGTCGGTTCCTGGATCATCTCCTTCGGATGGTTCTCCGTCGACATCGGCGTGAGCGAGCGTCGGAGATGAAGCGTTCGGCGACCGTTCTCTCGGAGTTTGGACCACTTTCCCATCGCGCGCTCGCTTAAAAGCGTGTGCGCCCACATGCAGTAGTCCCACCTTTGCGCGTCTACACGTCAGGATGAGCTAAGGCACACGAGGAGGGGGTGTAATCACGTGTAGACGGTTTCTGTTCTGTTCGGAGATGGCTTGGTTGGTCGGCTTGGTGCCAGAAAGATCCAGCAGCGCATGGCCACACACGCACGTTGAGTTTATGAAGATGCTTTCGACCAGATGAGCCATTTTCTGCATCGAGTCATTGGCTTACAAGAGCATAGACTGTGAGGAATGATGTAGGACAGTGAAATTAGTACGAGGCGGCAATTGCGATTTTCTCGTTGGACCTTTCAGCGTTAGCCCTCAAGGGACTAAGCAAAGGCGAAGGAGCATCCGACTACGCAAGGATTGGCTCATCTCGGGATTCCAAGACCGCAAGTGCGCACAGAGCATCGCCTTTGCTCCGGACCCGGGAAGTCAAGTGGGTCGTGGCACGCATGCAGGCCGGTCCCCTCAGAACCCCTGAGGTCGCCAGATGACCACCTGCACGGTCCTCTAGGAGTCGAGATCCGAGAAAACCAAAAATAGAGTAATGCGTTCGGAAAGCTAGGCTGTGCCTTCGCTCCCCGTTCGCGCCCGATGCCTTTGCGTTAACTGTGTCGGGAGGCCGCCAGAAGAAGGGAGGGGCCCATCATCGCCAATTGCGAGCGCCGTATTATATGTATGCTAGGTGGAGCCAGCCAAGGTTAGAGTCACGAGCCTAAAAGTAAAAGCAAGTCTAGTCGCGCAGTCAGATTTTTTGTTTTCCCCATTAGCCTTGCGCAATGGAATTTTGATATCGTTGCTCAGGGGGCATTAAACGCCTTCGTACGCGGCGGCGGGGGATGATTCTTTCATTCATTTCTTGTCGGTTCCTTCAAGCACGTGCAAGCGCGACTGGGGGATTCTTTTCGACGCAGAACCCCATACCGCAGAGCGCGAGCATGGATTTCGGAAGCGCTCCAAAGGTATAGGTCAAGACCGTCGACCCTGTTCTATAGGAGGTAGGACCAGACAAGCGCTTTGTTCGAGGGCGGCTTTCAAGCGACGCAACCCCCGAGCGGGGACCGGGAGCGTCCGGCCGCCGGCTTGCTTCAGCTGATAGTGAGCCCAATTGCCCATCAAGGGCAGCGTCAACGAACGTCCACATTGTCCGTTGCAATAGGATAGAGAGTCATATCTCTCCCGACAGGCGAGTGTTTACGGTGGAGTGTCCGCATAGGGATTTACATAGGGGCCGTCAAAACCGACCCGCATGGGTATCGAGTGTAATCGAGGTTAAAATGATGCCATAAACCTGAACCTTGTGGTTCACTCTAAGGCGGGGGGTGGAGGAAACCACCAACGTAGTTGGTTATCCAAGCTTGCAAGACGATAAGCAACGTGATTGGACGCGCATGCGTGCGGTTGGACCGGAAAGGACATGCGCAGAGCGATTGCGTTCTTTTTATTTCTTTCTCTTTTCAGGTTCGGTGTCGACTCGGGGATGGAGGCCGGAGAAACGTATCAAGCCATGATCAGCCATCAGCGAACTATTCTCGTTGTTCGTTGGTCGGTGGGGGCTGTTGCCATCGAGGACGAGGAGAGGCGGGATTGGCGGAACCGGGGGGAGGAGAGCCGCCGCTCGATCCGCGTTAAAGGCGTCTTTTACCGAGGGCGGGCCGGTTGGGGATACGAGCGAATAAAGGAGGACAGGGCAGATCTCCGTTTGACGCCGTCTCAGCCCCGATCGTATGGAATCGCTCACGAGATTAGCGTTGGAAATGAAAAAATCTGTTGTGGCCAGCCTAAATACTTCATTTGCCCTCATCACGCCCCGCCCGGTATCAATGAGGCATCAGGCGGATGGGGCGTTGAGCGAGTAGGGGACGCTGAGCGTGACGACCACGACTGCGAGCGCGAACGATGAGGAGGAGGCGGGGCTTATCAATAGATGTATCTAATGGAAAGGCAGCAGCCCTGGAGAGCCCGACTCCTCGGAGAAGGGATGTCTGGATCTGATGGGAAGTTGTCATCCGAGGGCATAGAGCCGAGAAAAGCGTGCCTTCTGTAAATGGACAGAGTCCTTGTAAAGGCAGGAGGGGTTTGTAGGCGAATGTTGTGGTAGTGAACCCAAGTCAGAGGGAGGGACGTCCAGGTTTTTTTGCTTTCCAGGATTGGGGGCCCATCGGATTTTTCTCTGTCCTCCGACCCACCCGCACATTCTGCAATGGAGCTCCAGACTCACCAAGAAACAGCCCGAGGATTATTGTCGCCTCTCTCTGTCTTGACGCTATTAAAACCCAGCCCTGTCTCCCTGCCATCGTCTTCACCATCGTCGTCTCCCCCCGATCCCCCATCTCGCTACTTGTATTCACGGGACACACAGACAGTACGTACGTACTTTCATAGACGTTAGAGTGTCTGTTGCAGGGTTATTGGAATAGGCTAAAGCTCGTGAGTGGGCTTGCTGCTTCTTGGGCATGTCTCGCGTGTTCATCTCTGACCCAATTTCGGCGGTAGTCCAAGACCAAATTTCATATTATTTGCCTTTCCCCCTTCATCCCCAATCTCTCCCTTCATCATCATCACCCCCCTCCCCTCCATCCTCAACCATGCTCTCCTCAGCAGACATGACATGGCATCATCCAGTCTCCAGCGACAGGCAACACGACCTCCAGCTCGATCCCTACCACCAACAATCCGCCCATCCTCAACAGTCCCCCGTCACCCCCCATCATCCTCAACACGCTCCCGATTGGGACATCTTCGCCTCTCCCGTCGCCTTCACTGACCCCATCAACGGTCTCGACGTCAACGGTGGTCATCACGCTCCCGCCGTTCCCGCCTCAGCCACCGCCGGCAATCCGATGCGCGAGCCCAGCTACGACCTGTTCACGACAACCGTCCCCAACTCTTTCGGACCAACGGGGCGATTCAGATCAGACTCTACCGCCTCTTCCTCCTACAACACCAACCCTACTCACCCGACCGCGTCGCCCACCACGGGCTCGTACAACGACTACTTGTATGGTCAACCCGCAGGAGCTGTCTCCTCCCCGTCCTCCGCCCACTCGACGCGTCCCCCTTCCGCCAGCTTCACCGGTGGATATCCGCCCACAGGCAGCGGTCCCGGGACGATCTCTCCCGACGCGGTTGGGCCCCCAAGTTTCGCTGAGCTCATGGTCGATCAAACCTCGTCTGCCCCCTCAGCCGGACCCGAATACTCCCCCTACAACGCCTTCGCCCAGCCTCCCCATCAGCAAGGCCTTGGTTCCGCTGCACCAGGAGCTCCAGGAGGCACGCGTTTCCAAATGTCTCCGTACGATTTGGCCTCTCCGCCTCAGCAGCACCAGTACATCCAACCTCAGCACCATCAACAACAGCGACCAGGCCTCCCTCATAGCTCCCGTTCCATGCCAGCGGTCTACACGAACAACGGTACTGCCTCCTCCGCAACGACGCCCGGAGCAATGCCCCCATCCCCGTTTTCGACCGGGGCGTTCGACCCATCCGCTACTCTGGCCGCCTCCGCACCATTAGTCAAGCGCGAGGACGTCCCATTCAACTTTGCGACATCAGCTCCAGCAGCTGCTCCTGGTGTTCCCTTTTCGACTAATCCTCTCCAAGGGGACGGAAACGATCTCCAGAGCTTTATCCGGTATGTTTCCCCGTCTCATCTCACTTTGCAACGCGTTCCGCCCCAAGGCAAAAGCATCGCCTTGATTTGCTTTTTGTCCCCCCATCATCTCGATGGCCTACGGCCTTACCTCTCTTCGCTCATCCTTCTCATTGGACTTACTCCTTTAATCCTGTTCGTCAAATCGACGAACGGGTTGGGGGGGAAGGCCGACGAGATGGAAGATCCGCGTGATACCATCTCCGCAAGTAACAAGGACATGGATCCCACTATTCGCTTGCGCCCTAGTCGAATTGGTCTTCCATTTCGATTGTTCCGATTTGGAGACCGCCGACCTCCATCGACAACAACTCCTGCCCCTACCCCTTTACTCATGCATGACGTTGTTTTGGCTCGTCTGGGGTTCAACCCAAGCCCATGCATGCACGCGCAGTCCCGAAACACGCGTATCCGCCTCTGGAACGCGCGATTTCCTTCCTGCCATGACGCGCGCAAGGAGATTTCACCTGCCCTTCTGATCTTAGCCTTTTCGTTGATCCTTCTCTCGATGATGGGCCCCAACCCAACGAACAATCACGGGAAACAATCAAGCTAACTGTTCTCTCCACGTTGCAGGCCTTACCTCGAGCGATACATCAACTCAACAAACCGTTCTGCGGCGGGAGAATGCTCGGTGATCGTCATGTCGTCCAAAGTGGCACAGAAGAGCTACGGCACGGAAAAAAGGTAAATTGGCAAAGCCACCATTTCGTTTTGACCCATCCCGCCCAATTTCGCTCTCCGACTTCATTATCCACTGCCCACTCGCCTCGCCTTCCTTGGATGGGTCTTCCGTTTTGGAGTCTTCGGAATATTTGAGTGCTGACCTTCGGACAAAATTTCCTCTCCTTCCTTTTTACCCTTTACTTCGGTGCTGCTCTCCCCGACACGTGCCTGGACGATGCACCCCTTCAATCCCAATTGGCCTTCCGATTGCCCCGCAAACCCGCCGTTCGCCCTCCGTCATCGTCGTCGCCCGCCCTTCAAACTTGGGATTGTTCATTAAATTGCAATTGCAACCGACACGCTGCCATAATTTGACATATGACGCAAACGAAACGGTAATGTCTTACTCGACGTCGACGACAACTCCCGAAACAGGTTCCTGTGCCCGCCTCCTACCGCTGTTCTACTCGGGAACCACTGGTGGCACGAGACTCGTCGCGGAGACGTGATCCCTCCCAAGGCCGTCATCAGCATCAGCGGAGAGCCTTCACCGCTCGAGAGCTTGACCGAATGGTCGACTCCCCTGGGCAAGAACTTTGACGTCTCCGATCCCCCGGCCCCATCCACCACTACCTACATGGGCCGCTGCATCGGCAAGCAACTCTTCATCACCGACTATGATGACCGGAAGAAAAAGGTCGAGGCACTTGTCCGCGTTGTCCAGCCAGCGGATGAGCAGGAAGCCGAACCCGAAAGGTTGCTTGGTGTCTTCCCTTCCAAGCCTATCAAGGTTATTTCAAAACCGAGCAAGAAGAGACAGAGCGCGAAGAACCTCGAACGTAAGTCTCTCGTTCGCGCTTGTTGGTCATTTCATCATCGAAAGGGGGAAAGGGCGGGGTGTCGGCCTTCCTTCGACAGCGCTTATCGTCATCGGACTTGGTTGACTGACCGATTGCCTGCCTCCTTTAATCTTGGTTTAGTGTGCATCAATCACGGCTCGACCGTCTCGCTGTTCCATCGGCTCAGATCGCAGACGGTATCAACCAAATATCTCTGCGTATCGGGATCCGCTGCGGCTTACAAGGGATCAGACGGACAACCACTACCCGGGATCGATCGTTCGAGGCAAACAGCGCCGCCTTCGTTCATCGCCAAAACCGCATGCTGGGGTGAGTGTGTATTCGTCTTGCGCCTCCGAGCTGGGAGGCTGACTGTTTTGTTGTGTACGCAGACTCGTTTGTCATTTACATTGTGGACGTCAACAAGCAGACCGATCCCAATGCCGTCCCACCGCCTCCGCCTCATCCAGAGTACCCATCGCCACCACCAAACGCCATCCCGTACAACACCAATGGCGCTCACATGTACACCCCCATCTACTACAACCAGACCGTCGTCCTCCAGTGCTTGATCTCCGGCGTCGTCTCTCCGGTCCTCATCATCCGCAAGGTCGATCACGGGACCATCGCTGTTGGAGGTGGACTGGCTGATGGAGTAAAGGGTGTGCCCAACCACTACTGCGCCCCCGGTGAAGTTTGTGGGGACCCGGTGTCTCAGCTCCACAAGATCGCTTTGGAGGTCTACGAACCAGCGAAGGCGGGCAATGTGGCGACGATGGACCCCAATCATCCTGGCACTTCGGGCAGCTTCCTGAGCTGCATGGGCGAGAGAGTCAACACTTATCGTCCTTCGGAGGATAGGCAATGGAACGGTAATCACGGCGGAGACTCCTCTTCCGGAACTCCTTCACCCAGCCTTCCCGGGTCTCCGGTTCAGTCCCCCCTTTCTGCTGGTGCCAACGGCGTTCCCGACTACTTTGGAGCGATGGGCGGCTCGAGCAACGCTTCGACTCCTGGCATGGATTACTCGGCTGACGGTGGTCGCGTTCGACCTTCGCGCGCGCAGAAGAGGGGCTCGCTCAACCTGCCAACGAACAAGGGCGGCAACGGCAAGAATCGCCGTCGCGTCAACTCGGCCAGCGGTTCGAGGGACGAAGAGGGAGGGAAGAAGAGCACGGCCTCCTCCGGAGCGCTCTGGTCCGTCAACATCGGCGAAACCGCAATCTGGACCGTCGTTGGTACCGATCAAGTCCGCTACGACTTCTACATCCCGCCGACGCTCTACAACTCTCCTCCTGCTGGATACCCTCTTCACTCGCAATCCTCATCCGGACTGGCGTCGTCGCCCTCTTCTTTGAACCAACCGATCACTCCCGCTCCTTCGGTCGTCAAGTACCTGCCTCCTGAGAGGGCCCAAGAGCTTCCTAAATGTCCGAGCAACTCTCGAGCGTCTTCCATGAAGGTTGACCAGGGTGCGGCCAGCAAGATGCTCACCCTTTACGGCGAGAACTTCAACAAAGGGGACCCGGTCTCGGTCTGGTTTGGCTCGGAGCCAAGCCCGCACACCGAGGTCCGATGCACTGAAGTCATTAACTGCCTTCCGCCGCCATCGGGACCTCTCAGTCACTATCCACGACCTGTTGTTCTCGTCCGAAACGATGGCGTCGTGTTCCCTACCAAAGTTATGTATCCTTAGATCTCGTTTGTCTCCTGACTGGCTTCCCTTTTTTTGGTTTCCTCATGCACGTCCTTCCCTTTCCTTTCTCCTCTTTGTTTTTTATTTCCTGCTCTGTCTTCACCATCCGTCTCGCGCATAGATTTCGCTTTTCGCTCCAGTCGCCCAGCCGGCTGCATTTTGTTTTACCTTCGACCTCCATGCTCCGTCCTGCCATGGCTATGACATCGGTCCGCGCTCTGATTCCATCCTTTCCAGTCTCGTTCTACCTTTTCTTTTTTGACTTCCTCTACCTCTGTACTTGTTAAAGTCGACCAATCTAAAAAGCATACTTGCATGCACATGTCAACGCAATCGCATCGTGCACCCTCCCCGAAGTTGGAACCTGGACTCCACAAAAGCTCTATTCGCCTCACTACCCCTTCATAGCAGTCGACCCTTCTTCGGCTGTACGGTAAGAATTGGGCCGCCCGTTTTTCAATTTATTATGGTTAACGTCTTCTGAGTTTCTTCGAGCTCCCTTATCGTCTCGACCTCAGCCTTGGGTTCGTTATCTCTGGATCAGAGTTGCTTAGTTTGGGCCTTGCTCCTGGTGGCCCCCACATGAGATTTCGGAATTTGTTTAACCGTTTGCCCAATCCGATCATGACCTGTCCATAGTACGCAAGTGCTGACTTCTAGAGATGACATCGCAAAAAGTCTTTTTGTCCTCTTTCCTTCTGCGACGAGCAACGTAACATGGGCGATAATGAAATTGCGTGCTGTGCTGCTGCCTCCTGACAGGCCTTTGCGGCATGTGCGGTGAGGCACGCCCTCTTTTCTGCACTACGCAATCTTACTCAACAAAACCTTGGAGTGTCCAGCGCTGTGTGCGGCAAGGGCCGGACTTACCCCAGCCACGAGCGGGTCGAGGAACGGGCCATGCAAGGTCCGCCGATCTTTTCATAGCGCTCGCGATCGCGACTTGTCATTTTGTGCACCCTTTTGGATCTCTAGGCAAAGACAGGTACGGAGAAGGATTGCCCCAAGCCCCCTTCGGGTTCTCTAGGTATGGAAAGAAGAGTAACGACACTCGTTCGTAAGATACTATGCCACAAACTGTCAATCAACGTTATTCCGAAGAATGTCCCCCATTTGCCAATACTCTGGCTGCGCCACTACTCAGCGACGACGACCTCCGAGATGCATGCTGGTTCAGCGTGCTCGCGGAACATTGCGATCGCGCCCCTGTAGTATCTCCGAGCGCCCCGGACTTGCGAGACTCGTCGTCAAAGCCGCGACCTTACCTAAGACCAATCGGAGACGACATCGAAATTGCGAAAATGTGGTTCTGATTGCTGATACATTGCACTCTAATGAAGGACGCATATCATCACACTGGGCAAGGACCTCACTCATCGGTAGTTTCACTGATGCTGCTCACGAGACGATTTGTCCCTGTCTCTCAACGTGCAAATCAACATTCGGAAAATACCTCCGCTGCTTACGCATGACCGAACGTACCTTCGAAATTAGCACATATTTTGAGGGTGGACGTTTCCTTCTCCATTTACCAACGACCCTACCAAGAAAGCAATGATGGTCCAGTCATCCAGAGCCGACGTTGGGCACCAGCCATTGGCGAAATACCCCCATATCTCTTCGCTTCTGGATTCGACCCTATCCCCAAATGAGCCAAACGAGCGGCCGCGTCCTGGTGTTCTCCATCGATCGCGGGGCCCTGCTCTTCTCTCGCTCTTCCGGATTTTGGCGGTACCCCTATAAGGAAAGACCAGCATCCACAACGGATCATAAATATATCAGAAAGTGAGCCATCGACTGCAACTAGGATCCGGGACAGCGAGACTCTGGAATTTCTAGACTTTCCACATCGAGCAAATCCGAGGTCTGTGTGTTGGACCGTGTTGTGGGTTGAGGGACCAGTCTCGGGTTCCATTGTCATTCCGGGAGCTGGAGGCAAAACATGAGCTCCTTTGTCCAACTAGGTAACATCGTGCTTAGGAAGATGTCGTGGCTCTGGTATGCCAAGTTGAGGCAAAACGGGAACTGGAGGCTGCCCAGCGAGATCGAAGCAACATTCGACATCAAGCGAAGAAATGTAAATCAAAGCCTTTCGAAAGTTCAATTTCATATGAAGAGATATGGTGCGCTGCAGTGGTTATGAGCTGTTGGTTACGATGTCTGCGGTGTCATTGGTGTCGGGAAGTTGGAGTTAAAAGGGCCTAAGTACGGCGTCTCCAATGCCTTCATGATTTGAAACGGCGACATTCAAGTATGAAAAGCACGACTGAAGCATCAAGTTTTACATGAAACTGCTGGTGGCAGTGGGTGAATTGACCATCAGCAGAGCTCGGACTAGAGTGCCGGTCCGTCCGAACCAACACGAGGATGGAAGACACATGCCATAGCAGCATCATTCGATGCCCAAGCGGTTGGCGAAACAACATGAGGCGCAAAAGGTCCTCATGTAAAAAAGACCTCGTCGTCGCCCATTCAGAGCGTGCAGCGGGTTTCCACAGCAGCGGTTTCATAAGAATGATGTCTGAATGTGACTCAACTGAATGAGAGCCGCCGCGAACTGAGCCTAGAGCCCATACCAGAGACATATTCAAAACAGCTTGCCAACAGGTCTTGCGTCGTGGTGAGCCCCGCATAACCGATGAGACGGATTCTGCCGACCGCTATGTATGCTTGCCCTTGCCCAAGAATCCCCGATAACAAGGATCGATCTTGCACGGTGTTCGGTATGGAAAAGCCCCATTGATGAAAGCGCGTGCTATCTTGCGTTTCCGTTACTTGGTCTGGATGGGGCGAATCCACCCGAGACTCAGCCCTTAGACCCCCAAAGTGGGTTCGGGATGCCTGGCGGTGATCCGTGGGCAATCTGAAGGTGACCCGTCGCCGTGGTTCGGGATGAGATCACACGCCGACGGACCCGACACTCAGCAGAAACACAAAGAGCCGCTTCAGGGATCGGAACACCAGACAATAGGCAGGTGGGCCAGAGGCTTATTGGGGTTGACGAAAGCACAGAAGCCAGGCAAAATCCGCCGCTAAAATCCGATGCGGATGACATCAAAAGAGCACCAAAATTCTTCATAGACGTAAAAACTAAAAGTATATGCTACAGAAATGCAGTAGATGTCGTAACAAACATTCCAACCCGTCGGAGACTAACGGTCCGTCTCCGAGATGAACAAATTAACGGTGAGCGGGTGACACATAGGACGGACCGAGTCGATCGAGTGGCACAGACACATGTTGCCAATGGGAGTTCCAGAGCCGAAGGGGGATAGCAAAGGAAAAGCACGAGTGCTAAAAACATAGAAAAGCAAGAAATCATAAGACGTAGTTCATATCGGGAAGTTGCGAAAGATCTAGGTCGCTCCCCGTCGATGAGACGACTTGGGCCGACCGGAGGACGTGCCTGCTGCACCACCTCCCCCGATTCCGTGAGTAGGAATGTAATCGGGGTCGATCTTGTGGCATTTAAGGTGCAACAAAAGGTTGTGTACGAACATATGTTCGAACCTACGCAGAAAATGTGAGTAGCCGAATTCCAGGGACCGACGCGCAAGCTTACTTCGAGTTTGCTAGTACCACAGCAACAGAGTCAGATTCGCAACGGATCAGATTAGGGGCGAGCACCAAAGCGAGACTTGGACTACAGAGAAGATCGTTAGCTTGCCACCACTCTGACCGACAAGTATGGCGTGCACCCACCTGCCCATCTTCGTAACGGAGGTAACCGTTTCCGGCAAAAACAGCTGCAAGAAGCTGATAACGAATAGAAGGACCCTTCTATTGATAGTCGGAAGACTCTTCACGAGCTTAATAACTTCGTCGGAATTCTCGGCAGCCTGGATACACTCATTGTACATTTCAACTGGAATCACGGGATCCTGAAGCTCTCGGAGCCACATCTTGAGAAGAGATGCGGGCACATGCGGGTCGTCGATGCCTTGAAGGTTATAATGGCCTTTGTCGATGCGGACTTTCATCTCCATGACCGCCTCACCATCGCCGGGAATACGGAAGATGCCTTCCCGCTTGGACCCACCGAGAGCGATGATCGAGTCCGCGAGGAAGGGCAGGATGATAGGGACTTTGCTCTCGGGGTATGTTCGCAGCTGAAGGCGCATGATGGATTCGAGCGATTCGCCAAACGTCGAAGGGTTGAAAGCGGCGTCCGCAGCGCTCTCAATCTCTTGGATGGTCGGCGGCTTCGGGCGAGGTCCCTTCTTCGAGATGGTGACCAAACGGGAGAGGCAGTACTTGGCCATGATGTCGATCCGACTTTCGGTGTGGGTGAGGCGTTCTTGCATGAACGACCGAAGGTAAGCTTCGAAGTTCTTGGATGGCGGGAAAGTGATAAGAAGAACACAAAGCAACTCTGAAAACAAAGAGAGGGTTAGTAATGAGCCTTTTTCTGTTAGTCATGAGACGCACGCCATCCATGGAATGCGCTTTCCCTGCGACGGAAATTCGACGTTGAATCAGCCGTGTCCCCAAACTTTGTGATGTTCTCACTCACGGGCTCGGATTATTCGACAACTGCTTGACGACCTGGCAGTAAATTTCGTCCCGCAGTTCTCCATGCGCCAAACCTTCGGTGAGCATCCACCTCTCTTCTTCTAGCACGCTTCCAATTCCAAAGGCCTCCTTTCCAGGGGCTGCGAGCGCTGTGGACGAGCTTCCGGCGTCCTTGACCGCGACGGGCTTCTCTCGATCTCTGTCGCCCATGACCTTCTGGATGACTTTGAAGCATTTGACAGCATCCTTGTGCAGCGACCGATTGAGGACGAGCAGGGGACCTTGCAGTGGGCCCTTCTGCCATGACATCATTTGTTCAACTGGCACGCGACGTTTGAAGATCAATCCGGTCTTGTGGGTCGAGAAGTACCGTTTCGCAAAATCTGCGACTGCAAACTGTTCGATGTCTGCTGCCAAGGGACGTGGAAGGATCTTGTGGTCTCTGTGGATCGAGAGCAAGATATTGAGTCGCGGGATCAATGGCAGATAAATGAAGGTTCCATACCCGGTGCTCAAGCGTGCGGAGGGCAGTTGATCCTCGTCGTCGACCAAGATCGGTTTACCGACTCGGGTCTTGAGGGGAGCCATCATCTTTGCAGCCTCTGTCGATTTGTCGATGAGAACATTGGCTACTTGGTCCGTAGGACCGCCGAAGACTCACCAGGATCTGGAATAGGGTGACCGATGTCTTTGACGTTCACTCCGGACGCAGTCGACTTTTCCGTATCCCGGCGTTGCCTCCTCGACTGCTTTTCCTTTGGTGGTGGAATAGGCTCTTGCCCCGGAGGAACGGCAGGAAGAGTTCGTTTCGGGGAAGGCGGGATACCGGCAGCGTCCTTTAGAGCTCGGGCGACAGGAGATGATACAGAAGGAAATGCGACTCCTTGACTCGGTGAAGTCGACAAAGAAGGCGAAGCGGATCGTTCTTTAGCCTTCCCCTTCCCTTTCGATCGCTTTTTGTCCTCCTTCGAGTTCGCTATGATCTCCTCTGCAGCCCCCGCGAGCGATTGAGTTGCTTGAGCAGCTGTGACCGCAGCCGGGGACGTGACTGAACGGCCGAGAGCCCCTAGTCCCGTTGGCCTCCTTGGACTTGGCGTGCTGTTCCCTCCACCGGATTCGTTCACGTTTTCTGAAGTCGTTTCGGACGATACGGTTCCTTGCCTACGACGAAGGGAGGTAGGGGACGAAGCACATGTCGACACGTCCGGAGATGCGGGGATGGCGGTCAAAGGTGTGGGGTTGATCCGGCTGAGCAGCGCACTCTTTGTGACGGGAGGGAAAGTGACGTACTCGTTCGAGGCGCGTCGCATCAGGCCACTCATAGGTCTTTGATGGTCCGTTTCACCCAAGTCCACTTGGTCTTCCTCGGGAATCCGGCCTTCGTGGTCCCCATGAGACCTTGATCGTCGGTTGAGCGAGGCGCGTCTGCTTTCCGACATGTCTGAAGCGGCGACCGAGTTCCTGAATTGAGCGGATCGACCAAAGGTGTTTTGGGATAGTCTTCGGCCAAGTGAAGTTGTGGTTTGAATGATCCCGAGTGGGATGACGAACCCGTCCGGGCGAGTCCATTGGGTTTCGCCAGTCTTGGTGTGGTAGTAGTAGGGAGTACCGCCTCGAGATTCGTCTGCGAGCTCCCACCAATGCCCGTCATCAGTGATGGGCATCAGGAAGGTTTCAGCAGGGGGTTCCCAGCTGGTCTGTCCTGTTGACGGACAAGCGTAAAAGACGGCGGAAGTCTAAAAAAGGAAATTTTGTTTTTAATTGCGGAATGAGTGTGGCTTGGCAGTCGCGCGACTCACCATCGGGTCTTGGATCGTTACCCAAAAGTTCGATCCCCATGTTACAGTTTCTTGTGGTACATCGTTGACATTGACGGAGAATCCCGCTCTGGCACTTGCTCCGGAGGTGGAGGCGTTCGATGGTCCAGGATCACCAGTTAGCTGTCCGGATAACCTTCGAGCCGCTTTCTCCCTCTCGCGATCGGACCGGCCAATCTCTGACGTCGAATCGCCATCTGCTCCACCACGTAATGGAGAGGAACGGGTCGAGTTGTTTCGGTGCTTGTCGCCTTTACGTGAGGGATTTGCAATCGAGTTGGAACGAGATGGTAGGTCCGACGAACGTGAGTTTGGTGACGATGGCAAGGGTCTAGTCGGCGCTGCGAGACTCATCGACCCGCGAAAAGGAAGTAGCGGAGTATGACGGTGGTTTCCTGAGGTGAGAGAGGAAGAAAAGTGGAAGATGGACTGAGGGTTCAAGTGGATGAGCCTCGCATCGACGGCACGTTTGCCAGGCGCTGCGAGATGAGCAACCTCCGCACGAAACTCACCAATCGCTAAGGGCAACGGGATGCAAACCCTACTGGCTTGCTAGAAAGCCCAAGTCCTGGGACGCTGCCAAAGCCGTCGCTTGAGGGTGCGCGATAGCAGACGGCGCGGTTTTTACGTCTGCGGTGCAGGGAGGGGCGGCAGATGGAGATTGCGGCTTTTTGCGTCGCGTCGGTCTCCGTTCGAATCTTTCCTCGGTCCCGCGCGTTTTGACCTCACATCCCACCACAACATTCCGTCCACCGGAATGACCGACGTCGACGTCGACAACGTAGTCAATGATGCTGCAGAAAAGGCCATATCTACAGTTTTCGAGGCGATAATGAATAAATCGAGGTCAGAGATATTGGCACGTCTTCAGCGCAGCACACGTTAACCACACCGTAACCAGTGAGATGTCAATCGACGACGCTTTAGACTTTAAATGCGCGGCATTACGGAAACTCGATCGAAAAACAAACGTAATGATCTCAGCCAGAATATCACGGCTTCAGCAGGAGCGGAACCGGTTAGCCGCCATCAACAACCTGCCCGTCGAGCTCCTCGTCGCCATTTTTGGTTTCTGCGTCGACTGGTCCAACTTCACCTCCAGGGTTCCGCATGCAATTGCAAAAGTCTGCCATCACTGGTATTCAGTTATTATCACCAGTCCAACATTCTGGAACCATGTCACTGTAAATGGTTCCGAAATCGAGATGCTGGACACCGTACTTCGAAAAAACCGGGAGGGATTGCTCTACATCTCGCTTCATCAACCTTTTGGGACCCGCTGGATGGCAAACGAAGCTAAGCTGAGGCAGCATTCGCATCGCTGGAAGCGGTTGATCATCAGGGACACTCTTACTTCCCGGACCAGAGACTTTCTGACGGCCAAGTGTCAGAACCTCGCGGACCTATTTGTATCCAGAGAGGAGGCTCCTTTCTTCAGCGCTCGGAGTTTTTGTCTCGTAGAGGGTAGGTCGTTGGACTATTTGGGTCTACAAAGCGTTAGCTTGAATTGGGACTCGTCGAGACTGTCCGATCTGCGATATATGCACTTGCAGGATCTCATATTAGGAGCACCTTCCGTAGATCAACTGCATCGCATCCTTGTCTCATCTACACGCTTACAAGTTCTCGTCCTCCAAAATATCCACGATGTCTCGACCGGTCCCTCCCCTCCCTTGTCACCGATAAATCTCCCCAAACTGGAAGCCCTCGTCCTTCACCAAGTCCCGGAGTCATTAGGAACTCACCTTGCCACATGGCTCCGTGGACAATCTTGTACCTTGCTCTCGGTAATCAACTTGCCCGTCAAAGAGGTGTTCAGCCTCGGGAAACATTTCTTCCAACCGAACCGCAAAATCAAGATACGATGCTCCAGCCAACCCAGCTACTCTCTCACAATCACGTCGGACCCGGCTCCCCCGTCTCTTTGGGGCCGCTGGTTCCCATCCGACTTCTCCTTTGGAGTCGGATTGGACTTGCGGTTCGACTTCAACGAGGCAGAGCAGATGGGTCCGCTCTTGAGCTCTATGCTCGACATCATGCGATCATTCGAGGGCGAAGAACCTTGCAGCGTCTCCCTCGACCTCTCTGGACATCCTATCCTTCCGCAAAACTTCCACAACCTCCAGCTGTTCGACTCGAAACATCCCTGGCCCACCGGTGTCCGCCAAATCCTTCCGTACATCACGTCCTTCACCTGCTCCTCCAAGATCGGAGTCCATTTCCTGAAGTATCTAGGGGAATACGAGCTGCAAAGCAATGGGCGCCGCGAGTTTCCTTGTCGTCGGTTGGTGGGGTTAACCGTTCTATCCGACGCGTGGGGCGACAGGGAGGACCTCGATCCCGTACTGCGAGTTTTGAGGGCGCTCGCGGAGAGGAGATACGGGTGGACGGAATATCCGGGGACAGGTCCCAGGTGGAAGGACACCGCCGGGCCTTTGAAAGTGGTGGAAGTTCCAGGTGTGATCGCTGCCCAGGTTCGAAGGATGAGGCTATTTGATGGGGCAGATGTAATTCCAATGTGGAAGTAGGGCTTAATTATGTGATCGTACTTGGACAGTGCTTTTAGGGATTTTTTGTCTGGATATACTTTGATTATACTGTGTACAAAATACGTGGAACAAACCATTACCAATCCCTTGAGGCTCCTGTCCAACAACGTTAGAGCGCTTCCTTCCCACTATCACTGCACGCCTGTGATGATCCACTCCAAAGAATCCGGTGTAGTCACGAATGACACTTCTTAGTACTCGGGATTGACCAAAGTGGCTTCTTGCGCTTCACTCCTCGAGTAATGACGCCGAGTGGACTGCACAGAGTCAGATTCAGTCCAAAGGGTCTCGTGACTTGAAGCGGTGAGGTTATCGTCCTTGTTCTTCATCCCGAGCTCGTTCATCGGGAACGCTTGAGAGGACATCTCCATCCCTGACCAGTCACTCTTTGCGGAATCCGGTGTCTTGAGTGCAGAGTATCTTGGGTGCGGGCCACCCTCGAAGTATGACTTCGACGACTCCGAGGACCTTTGCGTATTCCCCGATTGTTTGCCAGCTCCCTTCGAGGTTTTAGCTCGTTGTAAAGGAGATGACCATGATTGGCAATCCTCCTCTCGATGTGCCGAGTGACTGCAACGAAGGAGACGGGGGTTGCCTTGAACTGGTAGGATCGAGCTTTCTTTTACTCGAAGCGACGCGATTCCGAGTGACCAAAGAGGCGAGAGTGCTAGAAATATCGCTGCCGACTGATTGTGTCGCGAGAGTGGGTGAACGACGATCAGTCAGGCCACCATCACCTTCAATGGAAATGCTGTACCGACCTGGGAGAAGCTCAGGATTTCGTTTTCTCCTGAAAGGACTTGGTTGGCCCGTATTTGTAGCTCGCTAATGATGATGAACCCAATGACGATTACAAGAGCCACCAGTTGCGAGATTCGGATCATCCACCGCTCAACCAGGTCGTCTGAGCCTTTCGGATATAAGAAATGTTTCCAACACCTGGCTCTGTAGCCAATTATATCCCCGAGAGTGTCTCCTTTTGACTCCTCTACCTTGCAATAGTCCACCGGGGTCTCGTGGATCTTGGAGGTACATGAGAAGACCATGACTACGCCGAAGATCAGCGACGAGGAAAGGCAGAGCAGAAGCCATGTTGCCCAGCCGGACATCTTTTCGTTTATCTCGTTAGCGGTCTGAGATCCGGCTAGATAGACAACCACGGTCTCCGGTGAGCACTAGGTTCAGGGTCAGCACGCATTCACTGTTGGGGTCTGGCACTTTTATCACCTACCGCGTTTTGAGTGTAGAACGGATCAACAAGCATTAAAACGGTCCAAACCCATTGTAGAACAATCTGAGCTCCGAGCGCTAAGCTCAGGATAATCCTTCCTCGAGCTCGTTCCTCAAGTTCGCCCTGAAACTCGATCTCATCTTTCGACAGTACCCGCCAGATTGGCACCATAGGAGCAGCTGCGATCGAAGCGATGGTGCTTAGGGTGGCGAAATCGAGGACCAGCACGGCGTGATGAAGGGTGAGTTGTCGCTGCATCTTGGCTCGGAGGGCCGGAAGAACAAGAGCCCCGGTAAGCTAAATTAGATACAGACATTGTTAAAAAATCAATGGAAGAAGGTATCTCTACACATACTATGGTCGACGCCCACGCTCCAGCAGCAGAATCTTCCGGAGAAAGCCAGATTAAGAGTACTGAGGTAAGGGTTAGGCATTTGTCTTCAGCTTCATACATCACGCGAATAACACACCGTTCATGAATGATTGAGAATAGAATGCTGCGCGTACGCCTGTGCGTTTAACGGTGAGCTAGAGGTGCGGAACTGGTAAATAAGCGCCGGCGGCGCACCTATCCCCGCGAGGTCAGGATTAGGGCATAGCCCAAAGCATTGTGGATAATCGTCTGTAGCACAGTAAAGTGCTGTGATTGTCTGATTTGCTGCTACTTGGGACTGATCTAAAGTGAAAGTACTCATGACAGCTGAAGAAAGGTGGAGGAGGGCGAGAGATCTGGTCAGTTTGGACGTTGAGACAAGAATGACACCTAATGTACTTCACAGAGAATGCACTGACCTGAGATAATGTCGTTGGACAAGGAATATTCCTCGAGCCGTAGGTTGATTTGGGTCCCGCCGATTGGACGGACACCGCTAGTGCCAAATGATATCGACGAATCCAGGAACGAGTCTCGAAGCCGGAGAGTTTAATTGAACAATATCACGCCGTTGTAGATGGCCTATCTTTTGACTAGTCAATTTGATTCCTATCGGGTTCATCAATCTCTGTTTCCAAGTTCTTTTTCCGTGATTCCATGGAAGTGAACGCCTAATCAGGCCCTTCGCTCTCAAGGTATAACACGTGTACTGAGCTATCTCAGCTTTCGAGACACATAGGAGGCTTAATCCACTCTTGAACTAGCGTTGGCATATTTATATCGAGACCGTGGACTCAAAGATAGCCCCTTGTACTTTTCTTACCTCTCCCCATGACGTCGCATGACAGTGCAGCCCCTCTTCTCCCAGCCTCATCAACGTCAGTATCATACTCTCCGGAAGGTCTCCTCCCTACGCCCGAGGGCCTTAGGCGGAGATCCGCTTGGGGCAATATTGCGGTTTACAGCAAAGATACCACGAATTACGTTCCTGCCAATGCACAGCCTACAAATCACCAGTATGAAGAAGAGTTTTTATATCCTAATGACACTCTTAAGCCTCGTTTCATGAGAAAACATGGTGGGTAGTGGGACCGCTCACCAAGAGTGCTGCCACTGACCCCGTACTGTGTAATCGAAAGTCACCTTGATAGCTCTCAGTGAGTAGATATACATCAATTTTGTTAGATTTTCTAAGAAATCTCTGTCTGTGTAGGTGGCACAATTGGGTTAGTCTGACAAGAAGGGTTCCCCTAAGTCAGCTAATAACGCCTGTTCCTTCCACTAAAATGGGCGCTAATCCAGAACAGGCCTCTTCCTTGGATCAGGTAAGTCTTACGTGCTCGTAGGTCTTGTATTTACACCGAAATGATGCTGACTAGCTGAGCGCTTGTTGCGCGGAAGGTACCGCACTCGTCGACGCAGGACCCTTGGGGATCTTCCTCGTTCGTCTTCTCTACCGAACATGTTCTTGTAGAGATTTTTCTATCTAACAGCATTTAAACCCAATTGGCGACCTTAGGGATACTCCATCATGTCAACAGTAGTATATGGCATGGTAGTCTCTTCTGCCGAGATGGTCGCCGCTTATCCTTACTGCCGGGGCACCGTTGGCTTGGCCGACAGGTTCGTGGATCCGGCCCTTGGATTTGCTATGGGTTGGAACGCATGGTTAGTCCTACCCTTTGGTTGAGCATCTGTTTCCGCTGCTTCTGTTGATTTCTCCTCTCATTATAGGTTTCATTGGGGGATTGTTATTCCTTCGCAGATCGCGGCCGCCACCGCATTGATCAAATATTGGAATCCGAGCAAAGCTCTGTGAGCCCTTCGAAAACTTCATACATCTTGCGCGGCTAGCCTTAAACGATGACTCGCTCGCGCTAGCATTTGGGCTTGCCCAGCTATTTTCATCATTCTTACTTGCGGCAGCGTGTTTGGGGTCACCGTCTATGGGGAAATCGAGAGCACCTTTGCTCTAATCAAGCTGTCCGCTGTTTCTTTGCTAAGTAAGCTGGTATACAGTGGAATGGCATCGCGGTCTTGCTGCTGACTTCTTTAATTCGATAAAGTCACGATCGCAATGGTTTCTGGCCTGAATGACATGGCTCAGTACGTCAATTAAGCCTAGTGATATTAACAGAAGGCGTGTGATGCTCACGGCCACTTGTCGTTGAAACAGTGGGAGGAGTCTCTTCCGCTTCTGGAATCCTCCAATCAACCAATATCTTGGAATACCTGGAGGGAAAGGACGGTTCCTTGCCCTCTGTGCAGTGTTGGTCCAAGCGGCGGTACGTCGACCATGATTAGCATCATGCCGATTTGATTACCAACATGGCTTGTTACATGGTTTGCTCTTAGATTTCTTTCTTTGGAACCGAGATTCCATCAATAATTGCTGCAGAGGTAAAAAGGTCCCATTTTTGGATTACTCGCTCTGAATGTCCTGATTGTTTTACTTCAAGCTTGTTGACGCACCTCGGGTACGGCCTCTCGAGCTCAAAAGAGGGAATTGAGCTGTTAAGTAGTCTTCTACTCATATCTCATCAATATCTAGGTTATATACACCGTCTCTAAGCGGGTATGGATGCGAATGTAAGCTCGACCTCTCATGAAGTGCTTGTCTTGCGCTCACATACTCTCAACACTTCTCAATAGCACCATCATATATCTAATCGCCATCTTTTTCGCGGGAACTCTGGTTCCACTTGACGTGCTCAAGAATCAAATGGACCATCTCAACCCTGACGATCCAAACTCCCCAAAGAACGACGCGCCCTGGGCGTCCTCGCCGTTTATCACGGCTCTCTTGCGAGCGGGCTCCAAGGACTACTTCGTAAGGCGAATGCATTTTCCGGCACCACAGCGAGGACTCACGATTTTGCTCTCACTTAGATCGCCGATCTCTGCATGGCGTGTTTCGTCGCATCCGCGGCGTCTGCTGCCTCGGCCGAAGTCTTCATTGGTGCGCGGTATCTCTACTTCCTTGCTGAAGCACGTCACGCTCCTCGCTTCATGGGTGCAGTGTGGTCCCGCAAGCCCAAACCCCTTCAGAGCGCGACTGCCACTAACGTTGGCAACGGAGGGGGGGAAGGACAACCGCTAGCCTCCACGACTGTCGAACACGACGAAGCCCACCAGTCCACAGAAGCTGGAGGGCGGCAGCAGATATTAAAATCGAGCGCTAGTGGAGGCCATGCCGGAGCTGTAGTCCCTTGGGTCGGAGTCCTTGCCACCGTTTGTTTTGCCTCCTTGAGCTGGCTCTGCGTCAGACCGAATGGTGACACAATGACCGGAGTCGAAAGAGTGAGTGACCTCCACCCAATGTGGTTGTTAGATACTCACGAGACCGCTGCATATCTGCAGACCTTCCTCCAAGTAGAAAGTATGACGACGTCTGCCGCTTTGCAGGTTCGTTGTCCCCCGGCCGCGTCGACTTCTCCCTGTGATCGCTACTTTAATACGTCCGATATGTATGATTAATCCTCTCCATAGGCATGGATCGGTACACTGTTTACATACCTACGGTTTTGGAGGGGTACTTCCCTCAAAGACGTCGAAGACACGTACCCGAAGGAGATCGCCAGGATCAAAGAAGTCCGTGCAAGAGGACAGCCGTTCGTACGTAAGATCACTCGTTGTGAAGAGTCCACTGAAGCTGACGCGGGCTTCGAAAACAAAGTGGGCGATTTACTCCTTCACCGTCTGCGTCTTGATCCTCCTTTTCAACGGATGGAGCTTGTTCAACCCGCAAAACGCCGATTGGGTAATCTGTACGTACTACGCACAGCACGACTCTCCTTGTGCATGCCCTTCTCTGAAAGATCGGGGCTCTTTCTCTCCACTAGTTTACTCCGGCGACCCTGCAAAGTTCTACACGTACGAAACCGTCCGGTTCGTCACTACCTACGCGCCGATCCCCCTGTTCATCCTCGTCCTGTTCGGATACAAGCTCGTGTGCCAAACGAGGATGATCCGGGCCAAGGAGATGAACTTTAGCGGGGTGGCGAAAGTGGAGAGCTGTAAGCCCGTAGAGGAAGCACCCAAGGATTTCTGGGGTCGAGTCTGGTGGATTTTGGTCAAGTAGAAGCCTATATAGGGGATCACCGCGGTGATAACGCGTACGAGTAGCGCATATACCCACTTAGAGAATCGCTCTGAGCGATCATACGAGAATGGATGTTCTGTACTGTTTCTGGCATACGCGCCGCTTGCCGTTTCGGGAACATGTCGGTCAGAAGGTGGACCGTCAGTCCGGCCTAACTTGATCCCCGTTCTATCCACTGGTCTTATGTGAGCTTATCCTGTCAGTGGCTAGCAAGATCAGGTCTTCGCGTCGTACGGTCGTGCACTCCCTATGTTGTTGTAAAAGCCCGGAAATAGGTCTACATATAGGGGCGGATACAACCTTGGGGCTAGCTTGAATTATTACAGCGGATGCAAACACCTCGAATGGGGAGTCGCAATCAGCGCACGAGTACAGTAAAAACCACAACAGCAAGAGAGGGAGGGGAGAGACGGAGACGAGGGGGCCGAGGCGACACATATGGACATACAATTGCGACATGGTATAGATTCCGGATCCCAGAAAACGAAAAAGGAAAAGATAATAAGATTAAGTTCAAAAAAAAAAAAGAAAAGAAAAGAAGACAAAGAGGGAACGCAAAGATTTCACGCAAAGGGGAGAAACAAGAAAAGAGACAGACGCTAAGAAAAAGGAGGATTGGTACCTCCACCCTCACCCATTAGGAACTCCCCACCCCACGACCACCCGCACCATCGCTCAACCCACCGACGCTCCCCAAACTCGAGCTACTCCGATGTCTCGTGCGGGGTAAAGCCGTGCTCGGCGGACTCAGCGTAGCACCCGACGGCCGTCTCCCATGTCCATGCCCACCACCCCTCACCGTCAACGGAGTGCTCTCCATCTCGACTTCCTCTACGGAGCTCACGGAGGGGTGTCGGTGTCGACTACGCGCGGACGTGGGGGTTCTCGGACCGGAGGGTTTACGCGTTGGTGGGGGTCGTTGGCGTTGATGGGAGGACGAGGAGGACGGGGTCGGGGAAGGAGGTGTAGGCTGCTGCTGCTGCTGGTGTGGGGCGGAGGTAGAGTCGTCGCTGTCCGATGCGGCGTCGACGGCGAGGATCGGTACGGGCATATAGATGTGCTCTTTCGACTTCAACCCACCCCCTCCTTCCACGCCCCACGGATCGACGTACTCCCCCGAAACCGAAACCTCACTCGGCGTCCAAGGCTCGTACGGATCGTACGTCATCTCCTTCCCGCCCTTTCCACCCAGCTCTGGGGGCGGGGAGAGGAGCTTGTCCGGCGGGAGTGGGACCGGGCCGAATTGCGGAGTGGACGGGTAGTATGGTGGGCAGGAGGAGCAGGTGTACGACGAGGATTGGTGCTTCAGGTGCGGCGTTGAGTGTGAGGAGGGATCGTGGTGGTGGTGGTGGTGGTGGTGCACGGGTAAGATCGAGTTCTGGTTCTTACGCAGCCAGGCGATGCCTATAGGCCAGATGGGCGAGAGCGCGAGGAAGACCGCTGCCGACTGGGAGCGTGGAGAGGTTAGTTCCGATACGCTCAACGAAGAACAAGGGTATGCACCTGAGAGAAACTCCAGATCTCGTTCTCCCCCGACAGCACGTTGTTCTCGGTGATCTGCAGCTCGCTGAGGACCACGAACCCGACAACGATGGCGAACGCCCCGAGCTGAGTGATCCTGATCCCCCAACGCTTCCAGATATCTTCGTCGTCCTTCGGGTAGAGGAAGTACCTGACGCAGTACATCCAATGGAGGACGCGTTCCCTCGTTGTGGGCTTCTCGGATTGAATTTGGTCGTACTTGAGAGGGGTTTCGTGCACGGGGGACGTGCACGAGAAGACCATGACGACGCCGAAGATGAGGGACGAGGAGATGCACAGCAGGAGCCAGACGGCCCAGCTCCCAAAGTGTTGGTTGATCTCGTCGGCGGTGCGGACGCCTGCGATGTACACGATCTTGGTGTCCCCGGAGCACTAGCACGAGCCAAAGAAAAGTCCATTGGTCGGTTTCCACGAGCGCATTCAAGAGAACATGTGGGAGACTCACTGGATTCTGAGCGTAAAAAGGGTCGACGAACATCAAGACCGTCCAGATCCACTGGAGCACGATCTGCGCACCCAGCGCGAGGCTGAGGATGATCCTACCCCTCGCGCGCTCGTCTTGCTCCTGCTGGAACGCGACCTCTGACGAGCCTCGCTTCTTTCGGATGACGCGCCAGATGGGGACCATGGGCGCCGCCGCGACGGAGGCGATGGTGCTGAGGGTGCTGAAGTTGAGGACGAGGGTGGCGTGGTGTAAAGTGAGCTCTCGTTGCATTTTGGAGCGGAGGGCGGGGATGACAAGGGCTCCTGTTAGCTGGTGGATGCAAAGATGGAGTTAGGATGGTAGTGGGGATGCGCCGAACGGTGGTGGTGCTTACGATCGTCGATGCCCAGGCTCCTGCGGCTGCGTCCTCAGGGGAGAGCCAGATGAGCATTGCTGTTGGGTGTCATTGGAAGACACGTCAGTGACAGCATTTCGACTCATCGTGTCCTGACACCCACCATTCATAAACGATTGAGAATAAAAGGCGATTCGGACGCCTGCAAAGTAGCGTCAGCCATTGGTGTTGGTTGGAAATGTTAGGCACACAAGCGAGAATACTTGGGCGCCGGAAGTCGAGAAGCAGTGGCAATTACGTACCGATTCCTGACAAATCTGGATTGGGACATAAGCCAAAACACTGGGGGAAGTCGTTTGCTGCACAGTAGAACGCTTGGATTGTATCGTTGGTGGCGACTAGCAGTAGGTCGATGTTGCAGGTGTTCATGCGCTGGCGGTGAATGAAGGGGAGGGAGGGAAAGGAAAGTGAATCGGGGAGGAAGGGCCGACTATAAATGAAGCGTCTGTACCTGAGTCGAAGTCTAAGGGCAAATTGCCCCTATGCATATAAGGAGGATCTGTTCGGGGATGACCTCCGTTACAGTTGTCATGTCCTAATTAAGAAGCTGCCCTTCACAGCCACACGCGCAGTGCATCCCCACTCCACGAACCATGTGTGTCACGTTCATATGACTCTGACTGCTGCTCAGTTCCCCTGCTGATAGAACCGCTGCGCTTCGGCTTCTCGTGAGATTAAAAGTGGACATGATAAGGAAAGACACGGCAAACTGGGATGCAGGAGAAGGCGCGTCAAAGTGAAACGTCAAGGTTGTCAACCGAATAGGCCGCGCCGGGTCACACGCCTCACTTGTTCACTTGTTCCAATCTCTCCATTGCACCGTCCATTTCGGCACTTTTGCCCAACCCCCAGCGTTCTTTGGGCAATGCGACATTGACGTAGATAAGAACCTCTCGTATTTGATTTTCATTAATACCGTAAATCTTCCGAAACGTCAACCCCCAACCTCTCTCCTCTCCCTTCGCCATGGCTTCCACCGACTACTTCCAACCCCCGCCGACGCCCAGCTCCCAGCAACGCAGCTCGCCATCATTCACCTCCCGCCGTCGGACGAAAGGCCACAACCGACCCAAGCCGTCTCTGTTCGGCCCACCGACCATCGCCAGCGGAGTCTCCCAGACCATCCCTCTCATCGCGCTCGCAAGACCGCACTCAAGGGACACCACTTACACCACGCTCATCACCCAGCCCACCGACGAAGAATGGCGCAAAGCGTTCACGTACCCAAACGAGACTCTTCAACCTCATTTTGGCCGTAAACATGGTGCGTAACGCTTTTGGGACGTCGGAAGGGATGTTGACTGGAACCTTTCTTCTTGGTCATGGGGCTTCAGTGACTCTGATAGCGATAAGTAAGTCCCATTCTCTTCATATTCGGAAATGATTGTCTCCAAAGTTGGGCACTAATCGTATTCCTTCCCCAATAGGTGGAGTGATAGGGTCGGTATCCACTCCCCCCGTACACATCCCACGTAGTATACTAACCTTAAGCATTTAGAACGGGACTATTCTTAGGCTCAGGTAAGCCTCATCTCCCAACCCAACACCACACCATCCACTGACCGTGGCAAATAGGCCAAGCGCTCGTCGACGCAGGACCCGCAGGCATCTTCCTCGTCCGTACCCTTCCCACCTCCGTCTCCGCCACCCTCTGACCTCCCCTCCCACATCCAGGGCTACCTCGTCATGTCCTCCGTCGTCTACGGCATGGTCGTCTCCTCCGCCGAGATGGTCTCCGTCTACCCGTACTGCCGCGGCACCGTCGGCTTGGCCGACCGCTTCGTCGACCCCGCCCTCGGGTTCGCCATGGGCTGGAACGCGTGGTACGTCCCGACGCGGGCACCTCCGCACACTTGTTTTTCTCCGCTGATCGAAGTGGGTTAGGTGTCACTGGGGGATCGTCATCCCTTCGCAAATCGCGGCAGCCACGTCCTTGATCAAGTACTGGCACCCGAGTCCCGTGCTGTGAGCGCCTGCCCCTCCTCCCCGCTATTATCAGGGATAATGTACTGAAGGACGCGGGTGCTTATAATCTATGTAGGACCTGGGCGTTTCCCGCGATATTCGTCGTGCTGACGAGCGGGAGCGTCTTCGGAGCGCGGTTCTACGGAGAGCTCGAGAGCACGTTCGCGCTCATCAAGCTCTTCGCGGTCGTCCTCCTCGGTAAGCGATACGAGGCTTCCACAGATATCCGTTGTTAACGTGACCCTTCCCCCCTGTGTAGTCGTCGTCGCGATCATGTTCGACTCGCAAGACGTCGCGCAGTACGTATACGTGCCGCCTCCAGCCCGACTCGACCAGAAATCATAGCATCTGATGTTTCTCCTTCCCCGCCCCGACCCCCCCCCCCCCCCTCTTTTTTTTTTCCCTCCTCCAGCTCTGCTAACCCGTTTAGATTTTGGAACCCTCCGTTTGCGCAGTACCTCGACATCCCAGGAGCGAAAGGGCGGTTTTTGGGCTTTTGCGCGGTATTTGTTCAGGCCGCTGTGAGTCCTATACAGACACGCACCTTTCGATGGTGGCCTCTAATATACTTCTCTCTGGGTGCGCGGCTAGATATCGTTCTTCGGGAGCGAGATACCGACGATCATCGCTGGAGAGGTGGGTGATTCGGTTCCTGGTCCGCTCTTGCCTATGGCTAACCCCAGCGCTCATGAAACCGAATCCACCAGTTGAAAGATGCCCCAAGAGTAAGGGAAAAGCATGTCCACAGATTATCCCGTATGTTCTGATCCTCCCTTCGCTTCGCTTCCTTCCTTCTAGGTAATATACCCCGTAGCGAAACGCCTCTGGATCCGAATGTACGTTCCCGCTCCTCCCCTCTCCTTCTCCGCCCGCTCACACCTAAGCCCCAAACCAACAGCTCCATCATCTACCTCGTCACGATATTCGTCGCAGGAACGCTCGTCCCGCGGCAAGTCCTCAAATCCCAAATGGAGCACATCAACCCCGGCGACCCAACGTCACCCGAAAACGACGCTCCGTGGGTCTCGTCGCCGTTTTTGACGGCGTTGAATCGCGCGGGGAGCAAGTACAATTGGGTGAGCTCCCTCCCCCCCTGTCCCACTCTCCCCATCGCTGACGAACAAGACCCTGTACATCCACACACGCAGGTCGCCAACCTGTGCATCGCGTGCTTCATCACCTCCGCCGGCTCAGCAGCGTCCATGGAAGTCTTCGTCAGCGCGCGCTACCTCTTCTTCCTCGCGAAAGCGGGGCACGCTCCGGCGTTTCTCGGCGCAGTGTGGCCCAACACGGAGGAAGCGAAAAGGAAGGGAGCCGTCGTGCCCTGGGTTGGGGTGCTCGCGACCGTGGCGTTCGCGACCCTCAGTTGGCTTTGCGTGAGGCCTGGAGAGAATACGGAGAGTACGATGGAGAAGGTGCGTGTGTTTGGTCAGATTGGGGACTTGGTTCTCTGGGGACTGATGGAATGCGCGGATGGTGTAGATTTTCCTCCGCATTGAGAGTATGACGACCTCGGCGTGTTTACAGGTTCGTGCGAACGGTATCTCCTTTTAAGAGCTCTACCGATGTTTCTTTATTTTCCCTTCCCGTTCGCGCTTAGGCTTGGGTCGGGACTTTGTTCACGTACATCCGGTTCTATTGGGGTACGCGCAACTCGAAGAACCGCCGAGACTATAGCAAGGAGATCAAGAGGATTGAAGAGAACCGCGCGTGGGGTCAACCAATTGTAGGAATAACACCCTGCCTGTCGCTAAGAAAGAGGCTGACCGACTGCGTTGTGTTTCCCCCATCGTTTGAAGTGGGCAATCTACTCTTTCACGGTGTGCTGCGCGATCTTGGTTTTCAACGGATGGAGTCTGTTCAACCAGAAGAACGCCATTTGGGTCATCTGTAAGTCCCATCGCCGTGCCTTACTCAAGCTTCTTCGTCCCAATATCGAGCTACCTTCCCTTCAGATTACTCTGGCGACCAAACGGCCTTTTCGAACGACCAAGTCCTCAAGTTCATCACCACTTACGCGCCCATCCCGATCTTCATCATGGCATTGTTCGGGTACAAGTTGATCTGCCAAACGACGATGAGGAGAACGATAGATATGAACTTCAGCGGCGTGGCGTACCCCGCCGGTCCGAAACCTTTGGAGGAGAAGCCCGAGAGCTTTTGGGGTAGAGTTTGGTGGACGTTGGTCAAGTAGATTGGCGGGTTTTGGACTCTTTTCGGTTTGGTTATTATGTTTTCAAAGTATCTACTCGGTTAATAGGGCGAGCTGCTCAGGATGCTTCGTTCTTTGTATCGCGTACTTGTCTACTGTATTGTACATTCTCCGGCATAAGGTAGCGAACGGTCAGAGCGAACAAATCACCAACGATAAGTGAGACTCAACTTTAGCTCAGTCATGAGATCCTATTCTATTTATTCTCAAGCAGAAGTGCCCACGGGGTATTTTGCAATGAGAGGGCAGTCGGACCCAAATCGGTGGTGGGCTGACCTAGCCGGGTGGACGAGACAGATTTTGGGTATTCTTCCAAAATCGTTCCCAACTACGATGTCTAATTCAGAAAAACGCAAGACGACCGGAGCCTTGAAGCGATTGTGGTCAACCGGGAGGGGCCATGTAAAGGATACCGAGATCTGATGTACGGGATGCTGTTGCAGGTCACGGCTCGGTTGCGTCGCGTACTTGTCATATCGATGTGCTGAACAGTTCCCGAGGTTACGTGTACATCTCTATCCACATGTACGAGATAATAATCAAAATAAATAGTAAAGCTGTCTCCGTCCCGCATGAAAATCAAAGACTGACAGATCCAATGATCAACACACCAAGAAAAACCAAACCTTCCCCAAAACGTCTTCGGTGGCTCTTCTCCTTCCGATCCGCGAAATGGTTGTCGGGATCTTCACGGAAGTCCATATGCTTCGCCCAAGCCATCGCGCTCTGCTAGATGAACTTGTAGCCGAACACCAAGAGCATGAGGGTGGGTATCGGGAGATAATTTGTCACGAATTTGATTACTTGGTCTTTGGGGAACGGTGGTGAGTCGGGGTTAGGAAGACGCGGATCGGTCAGCCTGGCGAGTAGGAATGAAGAAGCAGACCGAATCGCACATGTTACCTCTCGTCCGTTCTTGGTATTGAAAAGACTCCATCCATTGAAGGGCAGCACATTACCAGCTAGTAAATGCCCCGCTACACAACGCGCCCTTGTCAGAAACATCTGAAGGATTAGACTGAAAGGAAGGACCACGTACGCATGGCTGACCCCACGCCCGGCTCCTCTCAAACAGGTTGATCTCGTATTCGTACATCGACTTTTGCACCCTCCAAAACCGGACGTATGTGAAGGCCGTTGCGTGAAAAGAAACCAGCCCTGGCTTGCATGCCACCTAACGGTTCGACGAGAAACGAGAAACATCAACATCTTCCACGAGACAATGCGAGCTTTTACTGAGCTTCTGGTGTTATAAGCCCTCGAACGACTCGTCGACAGCAACGAATCGGCTTTCCCGTTCCTGGTGGACCTTTTCGATGACTGAGGTCGTCGAACAGCTTCTCTGCCGATGTTCTTAGCCTTCTTTACTTTAGCCATATGATATGATGACTGCAAATGAGAGTGCAAGCTGGGATGAGTGATGGGGGGAGCTAGCGAGAGTGCAGTCGGGAGGGGAGGAGGTGGTCGCGCGAGAGATCCGCCAGTCAAATAGAGCAGCTTGCCGCCACGCCAAGGTACCCGAAACACATCCGAAATCCCACCACGTAAAGCTAGCGATTAGGACTGGATGCGCATTGAATGCATAAATCATGACAAATTCTCGCTACACCGTTACCAACGGATTTCTCCCTCGATGGAAAACAAGGCACGTCGAGAAGCTCACACGCTAGCCTACAGATGCAAACAAAGTTCCTGAGGAAGCGAATAGCCGCAGCGATATGGAGCTTTACGGATCCAAACAGAGCTTAGCGAGTGAACAACGACGGTAAATACAGGTGGGGCAAACCTTAGAAACACGAGGTCTTGCCGAAGGGAGCGGTCCTGCCACGAAAGATGCTAGCCCACAAGGAGAGAGTAACTTTGCATATGCTTGCACGGACGCTCCAATTCGACAAAAAAACCATAGGTCAGAACTCGCTGGGCCGTCTTCGGACTGAATAGATTAACGTAACTTTTTCCCTTTCGGTGCTCGGCGGGGACGGGTGAAGGTCATCGTTGGGAGGTATCTATCCAGTCTACTCCCATATAGGATTTCAGCAAACAGTCGACGAGAGGAAAGCGAGACGAGGCGCGACGTACCAAAGCCAGGTTTGTGCAGGCTCGACTCGTCTGTTGGGAGATAAAGTATGTTGGCATCAAACCTATTTGAAGCTCTCGAGTTCTCAAACCGTACCGACTCTCGTCGCAAACCCCGCAGGCGAGCTAAAGCAAGGCTCTTGAGAGCCTGCCAGAGAGGGGCTGCTGCGCCGCTTGACGTCGGAGCTGTCGGAAGTCACAACGTCCACGCAAGACGCAGCAATCTCATCAAGACCACGGCTGCCCGAAGGTCTACGATGAACCGTCTCCTCGCCAAGAACCAATGACCTTCAAGACTGAGCCATGCCTGTCAATCTAAGTCAGCAACAACCAGCCACGGAGAACAAGACACTGATACCATGCGCCAGAAAATACGCTTCGCCTTCGTTCCATCTGCCGCCTGCTGGCAGTCGCCATGTCCGCGGGGCTTCGAGAGAGGAGCGGGGGGGGGGGGGGGTGTTAGAGAGGAGATGAGATACGGCTCTTGCAGGTCGAAGCCCTTTATGTAGATCAGACGGCTGGAGGGAAGGAAGAGCGTGCGGGTGAAAAAGAGACAGGGGCGGATTGTGTTTTGATCCGCTTCGCTTAGCTAATTAGCTCCGGAAGTCCCGCGCCATCCCAAGACAGTTCCGATTTCCGCGCTTCTCCTGACTCATGAGTAAGCCTGCGCTTAGAAACCCTTCTTCTAAGCGACACTTGAGTTCGAGGGTGGCCCGGTTAAGGCCGGCATCGACGGTTTCCTGGTCAGTGGTGGCACCAATCGCGAGACCCCTTCCAAGATCACCTACGGTGCTCGTCCGGAAACCACGCTGAAGACGGCCCACAGCAAAAGAGCTACCCGAACCAAGCCTCATTTTTGCTCCGCTTCAGTGGGTTGCGAAGGACAATGCATCTCGGTATGCTAGCTCCCTGAACGAGAGTCGCCTAATGGCGAACATCACGCACGAAACCGCACCGAATACTTTGTAATATGTGAAAAGTAGTAGAGACGGCTACTCATTGCGGATGGCCCATCTAACTCGTCAGATAAATATGCTGTACCTGCAATCACGTTCGGTCGCCGGCTTTGACGCTCAATAAGGCGTTTTTTGTCGTTTTTGCGCTCGTTTTAATCGCAAATGCTATATATAACAGTGAGAGATTTTATTATTGGGTATATATGCTCGATCAGACCTGTAAAAGACGCGATCCCGTTTGGTTCTGCGCCGGTTTTGTCTCGCACGGGATTCTAGCTCGGCTCCGCAGTCCGAACGCAAGGGGCACTGATATACAGGTCATTTATAAAGTTCATTCTCTCATGGTAATGGATTTGAAGGCTCTCAAGCGCTGCGATGGGCGAGCGATCGAGGTCGTAGGTGTCTCGTCTGTTTGGTTCTGAAAGCGAGCGATCTCTTCGAGTTCAAGCCGAATCTCTTTTCAAATACGTGTGCCGCCTTAGAAATCAAGGGTATTACCTTTCAATAGAGCGCGGAGACTAGCGGCAGGCAATGTGCATGGTAGGCGAGGGAGTGGGATCTGTTGTAGGGCCGCTAGGTCCAAGTTATGTCAAGCGTTTCATTCACGAACTTGACCGTTTGTGAAACTCGATTGACCGGCTTGATAACCGGTTCGACAGAGGAGGCGCAAGCGTCGATTCTGGGTGGCACGACAGCCAAGCGTGGTACGACCATTCCGATTATTGTGATCGAGACGAAGTGTAGCAGTGTAATATAAGGTGAATTGTGGGTTGAAGGTTCAGTAAGTCAGTGGATGAAGGACGGGGAGGGATTGTCTGGGATGCACATCCACACTCCACGCGAGAGGGCGACGATAACCTGGGAACAAAAGCCAATTGTCATCTAATCCACCGGAGACTGAAAGGACTAATACAGGTCTATTCACTCACGTTCGGAGCATTTCAAATTGAGCCAGAGGGGAAGAAACAGTCAGCACTCAACGATTCCCTATCCTACACCCGAGCCCACCTCTGCAGCGATAACGGACGGAATTTTCGTTCCAAACAAAGTGGACTAGGCGCTCCAAAATCAGTCTGAGTTACTCCTCAGATCGGAAAGAGGAGAGTCACCGCAACTTGCGTGAATACCGCTCAGAACCCCAAGGACCAACCCTACGCGCCTTGTTTACCCTTAATTGTCGCGGCACGGTCGGCTGGCGGACCGCTTTGACGAACCCGCGCTCGGGTTCGCAATGGGCTGGAACGCATGGTACGTCGACGACACACCTCGCACGCTCTTTCTCTTATTTCCGTTTAATTCTGTTTGGGTGGTAGGTGCCACTGGGGCATCGTCATCCCCTCGCAAATCGCAGCAGCTACATCGCTGATCAAGTTCTGGTACCCGAGTCCCGTGCTGTGAGTGCCTACCCCTCTCCCTTTACTGCCAGAGATAGGTGTACTGAAGGTGCGGGGGCGCGGGTGCTTACTTTCTTCAGGACCTGGGCCTTTCCTCCGATATTCGTCGTCTTGACGAGCGGGAGCGTCTTCGGAGCGCGATTCTACGGAGAGCTCTGACGCTCATCAAGCTTTTAGCGGTCGTCCTGCTTGGCGTGAATTCAAATCTTCCTCTTTTCGGTTGGTTGTTCGTCCCCCGACCACTTGCCTCGAGCTTGGGTTGAGTGACCCACATCGATAGTAAAGAAGCACTTAAAACAAGTTGCCTGCAGTCTATTCTGTCTGTCCTTCTCCTATTTATATCTATGATTCATAAGCAGGTTATATGGATGCCTAGGCTCTAGCCCCTGCGGAATTCAGCTCCTTCCCCTCCATATACCGCAACGTTAACGGTCTCTGCATGGTGAACGTCATGCTCAGTCGCAGGGACTATGTCGCTGGAGCTTCCCGGAATCATCCGGGATCCACATCGCACAGGGCTTATTGGCCCTCATAGAATAGACTTTATGTGTTAGTGTTGCCGTCGAAGGAAGCGAAATGCAGGTCGCGACGGACTCTGAGCGGTCGAAGTGGGCCGAAGTGAAGCATAATTCGAGCGACAGGGAATGGGGAGTTTGATCAGTTAGAGGAAACAGTCTCAATCATATATTTGAATAGGGAGGAGCAGTGCCAGTGCCCTCAAGTGAGTGATGAGATTGCCCCGCGGCGCAAGGAACGAAGCCTTTCGAGGCCTCCTTCTAAGAATTTCGACACATCGAGGTCTGTCGGATTGAAAAATCTTTCGAGAGAGATCGAAACCTCTTTTAACCACTTTGGCATTTCGAATTCGCGACAATACTACGTAGTTTCCAGTATGGGGCTGTTGCGGTTGGACGGCGACATGACGTAAGCAAACCGTGGAGCTGGAACTGCCCCCCCCCCCTCTCAGTCCCGACTCTAACTGTACCGCTCTGTTCCATCTTCGAGCCTCGTGCGACAGGGATAGAAACGTCCTCCATTCAGCTTAAAATACCTTACTAATGCAGCCATCACACACGAAGGATCACATCAATCCATCCAACCAAGGGTCACACCCACCTACCACTCCAATAAGTCCGAAGCGTCAGACAACCTTGTGCGTTCCCCTGTGGCATAGCACTTGCGTTCCTCTTGAATACTGACTGTCATGGACAGAAATCAGCCTGTGTCCGCTACACCCATCCGGTCTGGCACTCTCAGGTCAAACAAAGATGTTACCAAACAACGACGCCAAGTCTGTGAGCATATGGCAGGCGAGATGATTCGCTGCACGAAGTGGGAGCGCGGTTTCAACCACTACCTTCCCGACTTCGTCAAACCTGATGACGAGGCTGCGGCAATAGACGCCCTCCGGAAGGAGATGCTCCTTGAAGGAGACGATTCCAACTTGCGATTTTGTGAATATCCAGACGACGGTTCCAAGTTGCCGGATCTTGAGAAGGATTTTTTTCAGCCCCTGGTAGACATCTGTGACGGGCTGCGGAGGCTACCGGCATTGTCTAGACGACAAGTGTCGTGCACACTCGAACACAAGTCCTACAATTACAATAGCGCGGAAACCCCAGGCGCAAATTTCAAAGTTGACGGGTACCTTAAACTCGACCAATCGGCCATGCCAGTACCTCAAGCAGATGTTGCAGTAGCGGATGTTGCAGTTCCAGCGGAGTATAAGAGGCAGAGAACCGAGGACACCGTGCAGGAGGTACGTTCATCTCGAAGTGAACTACGGCAGTGCGCTAACTACCTTAGAATCGAGAGCAACTAATGGGCACCATCAACTTCTGCATGAACGACGATCCTCGCCGCATGTACATTAATGCTGTTTGTTTGTCTGTAATCTCCACTTCACCTCACCCGACTTACGGTGATGTATCCCGTAGATCACAGCATGATGACTGTCTGGTACTTTTCGCGATCTCATTCGGCCAAGTCACCCGAATTCGATTTTACGAGGGTGAGGCATATCTTTACGTACTGTACGAGATGTTTGCTGAATAGCGCACAGGATCCTCGGCGGTACATACAGATCATGCTCGCCTTGCTTTTCGCCACCGAAAAAGAGCTTGGGTACGACCCAACGATCAAACGTCAGTTGGACACCACCGTACCTGGCGTCTCAAGACTTTGTTTCATTTACGCGGTCGGTGCCAAGGCGGGGAAAGTGCGCTTCTTCAAAACTCTGGAAGCGATCTTTGAGCACCGAAGTCTTTGTGTGACGGGTCGCGCCACTCGAGTCTGGAAGGTTGTCGAAGTCGGATCGTTCGATGACCTTCAAGGCTTCGGCCCGGAGATGGTTTTGAAGGATGTCTGGCTGGACAAAGGAGCGAAGACGGAGGGCGAGAACCAAGCGGCAATCTTTGCACAACTGCGGAAGATAGCTGCGCAGCTGATAAACAGCGGCAATGATAGCGCTAGCGCACAAGATACCCCCGGCATACTCGCGTTCAAGAGTCTGGACCAGGAGTCGAAACTACTTCTGGAAATTTGCTTAGTCAATAAGATCTGGGACAAATACTTTCTCACCGTCGTCCACGATTGGCAAGGTCACACGTCAAAGGACACCGCACCCGAACATGAGGTTGACAATAGACTATTCGAGCCGTCAACCGGAAACCTCACTCCTGCGACTGTCTCAAGGCCCGACCTGTCTCGGTCAACCATATTTAATCCGATCGAGGCGTCCTCAGACCGTCCCACCTTAGTCATTCCGTCTCGCCGTTATCTTCCCAAACGACAGTATCGCGTCGTTTTCAGAGATGTCTGCGAGGCTTTACATGATGTTCGGCGTCTGCGTGACGTGGGGACCGCATTGCAGGATTGCGTGTTCGGTGAGTTCGAGGTTGATTACAAAAGTCCAGCTGTGGTTCTGATGATCCCTTTGGGGGTGTGGTACAGGTCTGCAACTGATGTTTGTCGCTGGATGGGTCCATCGTGATATCAGCTCCGGTAACCTGTACGCACGCAGGGTGGGGAATGAAGTCCAAGGTATTTTGGCTGATCTGGAGTATGCCAAGCTTTTCGAGCCGGAACCGCCGAACAGCAGCTCTGATCCGAAAACGGTATGTATAAGGATATGGTTAAGGGGGATCGACGTACTAATCACAGTGCAGGGCACGGCCTACTTCATGGCTGTAGAAATTCACAAGCAGATTCCGTTTGCGAGGACACGATCAAAGCCTTCCGTGCCGCCGAGTAACGTCGTTCCGGTGAAGCACGAGGCTCAACCCACAACACATGTCTGCGGCGTCATTCACAACTTCCAGCATGACTTGGAATCGATTTTCTGGGTTTTGCTCTGGACTATGCTGAGGCGTGTACCGCTCAGACTACCGGAGGATAGTGGGCGACACGAGACCTTCATGATGGCCGCCAAAGCTGAAATTTCTACGATCTTCCAAGACAACACAGCGCCCAGCATTCAACGGGAGAATCTTATCGTCTCCCCAATCGCTTTAGCGTCCCTCATGTCCAGACTGTTCCACCCGATGCTTGGAGGTATAACAGGCTTCCTCCAAGACTTCCGCGCGATTTTAGACTGGAATTATCATAATGGAACGTCCCACCAAGACCTGGCAAAGTACTCCGAGATATATCCGTTTGCACGGACCGCAGCGCGAGCATGCATTCAGGCGGACCTGGAGGGAAATGTACCGAAGCTCCGGCCATGTCGTCAGATACCGGATTCAACGACTGGCCAACCGGCCACCAAAACATCTCTTCCCGGACCCGGCAAGCGTAAAGGTGGCGCTGATGGTGGTGATAGAAATGACCCTGATTATGTTCCGAAGGTTGCGCGCATGGATTCGGGTCCCAATTCCGAATTCGGGTTTCGGCTCCGATCATCCGCTTCCTGAAGAGGGTCCGGGGTCGCCGCGGAAACTGCGCGAGCGAATTCCGAACTTTTCGTATGCGGAATCAGACGATGACAGCGATGACGAGTAGGACGCAGATTAGGGCTTGAGATAGCGTTAGCTAGTCTATGTATTCAGTCTCAATGTCTAGATTTTCATTGGTCGATTCACCAGGCACGTCTCTTATGCACCTTATTCCATCGCATATGCTGAAGGTTCCAGGACAAGCCAACGGTGTTCGTCTCGGAACCTGGCCGATCTCGAGGAATCTACGTGACTGAGAAATCTCCAAAACGCGACGACGTTTCATTCGATAATAAAAATGGTACATGAAATTATCTCAAGCTTATCCTGCCTTTCTTCCCTGGTTTCATGCAGGTTATTAATGGCTCGGTCGAGTCAACCTAGCTCTTGCAAAGCACTCTGCACTTCCACGCACCGCAACAGTTTCTGCGTTGCGAGCATTATAGATGCATACAGAGAGGCGTAAGAGGATAGATTTTCGTTGCTTTCTCGCTTAGAGTAGCGAGAGAAGGATTCGACGGAGCTTTCCTATGACAGGGATCATCCCGCTTAGCTTCGGCTCAAGCCACGTTATGCAAAGCTCCAATAATGAAGCGCTTAGTAGGAAGAGATTTTGACGGTAGTTACTGCACTTGTTCGAGCTTCGGAAGATGCTGGATATTTCGTTGAAGTCCGAATTGTCGATGGATTGCTTGGAACGGAGGCGAACCATGGGAGTCTAAAGCAGTACCCAAAAGATCGACCCAAGGTCGTGCTCGAAGTCCTGCATGACAAGATGGCGAGTATATTTTGAGGAAGGCTTAGTCTCGGGAGCAGATTGTAGCTTTCCGAGGTCGTCCAGGGATTTTCACTGCTGAGGCTTTCGATAACTCAACAGACAGGCTTTGCGTGTGGATTTCCACGGCTATGAAGCCCTAGCTTGTATTCAGTATATCAAGTGAGCCAAATGATTGTATTTACACCTACTATTTTTGGGTCTGAGCTCCGTTCTTGCTGTTTAGGTTCGTCGGGGCCGCTGCTATCGGTGGACAGACAAGACTCAAAAGCGCCTGTGGTACGTGTTTTGATGATATCTGGCCTCGGGAGTCGCAGATATGTTGAAGAAATACTTGTGCCAGGATCTGGTCTGCAGGCACACTCGAAGTAGTGCCTTTGACTCTTCCTTTATTTCTATGAGTGCTCTGGGCTCTTCACCACGCATAAGCTGGTCTGCTACCGTCTCGAGTTGAGCATAGACGGCTCTCAGGTTTTCGCCCTCTGTCATAGACACTCGGTGGAGCCACACATCCTTCATGATCAAACCCCTCACTAGCAAATCTCCGACCGACTGAAGATCGTTGAACGACCGCACTTCGACGACCTGAACAGGAAGCTTCACATTAGCTTGAGGTCGACCAAAGGGGAATGCTACCCAGAATGAGAAAATCCCCAGGCTCGGAGGCATTTTGCTGCTTAGATGATGCTCTACCATCTGAACTACAAGGTCGAAGTTAAGGCAATCCACCTTTAATAATGAAAGGCATGTGGAATCAGACCCTCTGCTTGGATATTCACACCACCTCCTACCTTGCTTGTTTAAGCGCCCAGAAGCTTCAGTATCAGTGATAAGGCTACCATGATTATATCCGAACGTCCCCGATTGGCTTTTAATCCATGGTCAGTCAATGATTACCCTCGGTGGCGACAACTGCGGGTCAATCACGGGATGGTCGGTAAAGACGTAACGAGATCGAACAAGAACATTGTATATAGATAAGAATTTCAGCACACTAAGAAAAACCAGACTTTCCCCCAGAACGTCTTTGGTGGTTCCTCCTCTTTCCAATCCGCGAAATGGTTGTCGGGGTCACAAACTCCACGGAAGTCCATGTGCTTCGCCCGAACCATCGCGCTCTGCTTGATGAATTTGTAGCCGAATACCAAGAGCATGAGGGTGGGTATCGGGAGGTAGTTCGTCACGAATTTGATCACTTGGTCTTTCGGGAACGGTGGTGAGCCGGGGTTCACGACTAA
>WSUD01000045.1:32057-50275 GCA_019633495.1 Tulasnella sp. 427 | reverse complement strand
ACCCTCATCGGACTAATCTTCCTCGGCATCATTCTTGACCTCGGCGGAGGCCCGACTCACGACAGAATCGGATTCCGTTACTGGGAGGAGCCGGGACCTTTCGTTCAGTATCTGGGCATCCAAGGGGCAAAGGGACGGTTCCTCGGATACTGGAGCGTTCTGACCACCGCTGCATTCAGCTTCATCGGAACCGAAATTGTCGCCATCGCGGCCGGCGAAGCTAAGTACGTCACGATTATACGCTTATAGTTGTCTTTGTTAGAGACTAATAGTAGTCTTCATTGAAGGAACCCGCGACGGAACGTTCCTCGGGCCATTCGACGCGTTTACATTCGTATCATTTTTTTCTACTTCACCTCCGTCATTATAATCTCGCTTCTTGTACCATCCGACCATCCTCTACTCAACTTCAAATCCAAGGACGCGTCCGCTTCTCCATTTGTCATTGCTATTAGGGAGGCTGGTATCAAGGGCTTACCCGGATTTATCAAGTGAGTCCGACAAGGCTCGACGAGTTGGAATTCATGATGGTGGCGGCTGACCTTGTTTTCGTCTCGCGTCAAAAGTGCTTGCCTTCTTACCAGTGCGTGGTCTGCTGCCAGCTCTGACTTATATACCTCCAGCCGAGCCCTCTGTACGTGTCTCGTTTCGCCTCCGGAACTGCTGAAAGTGACTTACTGAGTCTCCCCCAGACGGCATGGCTTTGACTGGCAACGCGCCGAAGATTTTTGCCCGCACATCACGCACTGGTCTGCCATACGTTTCTGTCATTTTCTGCGCGGCATTCTGCGGTCTCGCATACATGGGCGTTTCCAGTGGCGCTGGCAAGGTGTTCGGATGGCTCGCCAACTTGACTTCCATCTGCGGCATGATTACCTGGACCGGGATTTGCTGTAAGCTCTGGCGCAAAACGTACACGAGCATGAGAGCTACCGTACGACTAACTTTTCATGTGCTTTTCAGTCACATATCTTCGCTTCTATGCCGGGTTGAAAGCTCAGGGCATTGATCGCAAGACGTTGCCGTATTTCTCCAGATTCCAACCATACGCTGCTTGGTTCGGTATCGTATCCACTCTCGTCATTTGCTTCTTCTCCGGATGGGTGCGTTCGTTTTCACACTCTCAGCTCGCTACACGTTCCCTTATTGAGACGGATGTCCCCTAGACTGTGTTCCTCAAGAACTCATGGCAAACGGACACCTTTGTGACGAACTATCTCCCACTTATGCTATTCCCTCTTATCTACATCGGGGCCCGACTCTATTACAAGGAACCTCTCGTAAGCCCGGAGAACATGGACTTCAAGTCCAATATAGCGGAGATCGAGGCAGACGAAGTCCCAGAAGACCCGCCGAAGAACATGATTGAGTCATTCTGGCGCTGGATTGTAAGTAAAGAACGCATAAAATACACCCAAGGATGTCCCATAACGATTTTTTCTTCGGTAGATGTGATTTCTTGTACAATGCCTGGAACCTCTGCTGGTCTAGAATTACCTTCCCCTCAATCACACCCCTCCCTCGTATCCCGATATATCTTTTGCTTAATAGAAGCTGTGTACATTAGATATGTAGAGCACACTACTCAAACACCTATATTTGCGGTCGAGACCCGACCGAGTACTGGGACTAACAAAGTTACCGACAAAATCGCGTGGAAAGGCACGTAAGTCACGTGACGGGGCCTCCGTGTAAACAAGTTCAAGAGTTTGATCTCCCGTCTTCCGTTCCTCAGTTCGTCCGTGCTGCCCGCTCTCTCACCATTCCCTCGCCGTCCTCTCAACCTCACCGCCGACCCCGACGAAGTCCAGGACACCAGGTCTCCAAGTTCAACTATACCATGACTGTCACTCTCGATTTGCTCGACCACCATGATCCCTCAACACGTAAAACATTATCCGCCATTTCGCTAGCCGTAGCCAAAAGCAAACGAGTAGTCATCGTCACTGGTGCGGGCATCTCTTGTTCATGTGGTATTCCTGTACGCCCTTCCCTCCAGAGTCTGCCAGTGTCGTCTCTCAGGATACTTTTCGCTCATTGTCGGTTGCATTCTGGACTACGCAGGATTTTCGTTCGACGGACGGCCTCTACAACCTCGTCAAGGCAAAGTACCCAAATGCCGTAGTCAAAGGTCGCGACCTTTTCGATTCATCTCTGTTCCGCGACCCAACCTCTACTGCCGTCTTCTACACCTTCATCGCCGGCCTCAAGTCTTCAATCGACCACGCCCAGCCGTCACCCACCCATCGATTCATCAAAACCCTTGATAGCAAGGGTAAACTCCTTCGATCATATACTCAGAACATCGATGGACTTGAAGAAAGGGTGGGCATAGTGGGCTCGACGTCCGAAGCAGCTATGACGACAGGAGGGAAGGGCAAGGGCAAGGTCTCTGCCACGGGGAAGAGCAAGCTCAAATTGAACGAGGTCAAAAATGTTCTTTTACACGGAGACATTCACCGCGTCAGGTGCACCCTCTGCAGCGCAAATTTCATCTGCGAGGAACGGCACCTCGACGCGTTCCGAAGTGGGACGCCCCTCGACTGCCCGGAATGTTCTTCGAGATGTGAGTTGGGACCCCATCACGCTTTGATAGACTGTTATTCATCCCGGACACAATGTGGTTCACTTTATCTGATGTTTGTTTTTCTCGCTTTAGCTGAAGCACGTGTCGCACGATCAGCTCGACCCCTGACCGTCGGCATCCTACGGCCAGCCATCGTGCTCTATGACGAGCCTCACCCGCTCGGTGAAGAGATTGGAGCTATTGAAACCCGAGACTTGGGTCGCAGGCCCGACCTATTGATCATTATGGGCACTTCCCTTAAAGTCCATGGCCTGAAGAAACTGGTAAAGGAGTTCGCCCAAGCCGTACATCAAGGCTCCTCGAACACCTCAACAACCGCATCATCGAAACCAGCATCTAATCGCGGATTGCTTAATAAAGTCATCTTCGTGAACAAGACAGCCCCGGGCTCGGAATGGGCAGACGTCATCGACTATCATGTTCAAGGACTCACCGACAGTTGGGTTGAGAAGGTTTTGGAGGATTGGAAGAAGGCGCGGCCCGCAGACTGGGAAGTGCAGACAACTCTTGGGGAGGCGAACATCAAGGTTGTCAAAGGACTACCAAAAACGGCTGTTAAAGGAAGCAAACGTATGTTTCCGTTTTTGAAGTGGTTGGTAATTTGCTGACCGGGAGTCGTCCATCTAGCCTCTACTAAGAAGATTCCTCGAGAGGATGCCGAAAACATCAATCCATATCCTTCATCCAGTCAGTCAAGCCAAAAGACTCTGGTAGATGATCCGTTCGTCGCCGAATCAAGCCAAGAACTATTCAGCTTCAGGACGGCGGCAAGCAGGAAGGGACGTGGCAAGTCTCTGAGTGCACCGCAGCTCATTTTCTCCGGCTCTCAACCCAAAGTTACTGGCAAGGGCTTGTACGATACGAAGCCTACCGTCCCTCTTTCCCCGTCGAAGCGCCAGAACCGAACGTACACCCGAGCTGCGTCCTCATCAACGCTCCACGACGATTGCGAGATGGATTCGGACATCGAGCCGCCAACATATGACCCAGAATCCGAACGTAGCTCCCCTAGAAAGAAACGCCGTGCTCCCGATGATATGTCATTGGACGACATCGTTCTTCCAGTCATGCCGCAAGAAGAGCGTGGGTTGCTCTTCGGTATTTCTTCGACCCGGAAGGTGCTCACGACTGGACGGTCGTGAGCTTCGCGGACTTCCTTAATTCACTCGTAGATATTCTTCCTATTTAAATTATCTGTTACTTGTACTAAAGTGCTTATTTTTGACAATGTCTTCCCTGTTGTCTTCCATTAGATTCTCATTTGGCGGGACCACAGATTTTGATTGACGTCTGGATTGTGGACGAGAAGATTTATACGCATAAGGGAATAATAAACAATGAGGTACAACGAAAGCAGCATCTTCTTCAAAGTCATTTCTTAGTGATGATCAGTCGAAAGGTGAACAGTATTCTTGAGTGGCCTTCGTGCTGAAGGTCCCGCTGACAGTTGCGAGTGGGTCGGAAGTCGAGATGGGGTGGGTCCTGCGAGACTTGCCGCGTTTCGCTTTGCAAGCATCTGCCGCAATATCTCGACTCTGGTTTCATCAAGATGAGGCAAAAGACCAGACTCGTAATTCTGCAGGACCTTGGAAATTCCGTTTGAAGTCTGGACACTCGGACAGTGCTTAAGCAAATGGAGGGGGGTTCGACCACAAATTGGGCAAGGATTTGCCATTTCAGCAGCTTTGAGTTTCTGACGACTCTTTGGGAGCGCGCCCATTGAGTTTGGAATGATCACTGGCGATTTGAGGTGAGATGCAGGTCCGGCAGACGGCCGGGCCGCTTGAATTTTGGCGGTCAGAGCTGCCACTGCTGCAGCGGCCTTCTGGGTCCTCTTTCTCTCAGCACGCCTTTCAGCCTCCCGCTGATCCAGCTCTCGCAGTCTTTTGTCGATAAGGTCGATGGCTTCGGTCTAGAACAGCCGAGTAAGCTGGTGGTCTCATCACTCTGGAAACGACTTACCCGTCGATCGGGAGAGATTTGGCTTGCTTCAAGAAGGATTCGTTTCGACTCCAGCATTGTTGCTCGGTCGGCGGTTGCTTTGCACGATCCTTCGGAGTGCTCTTGGCCGCACACATGACACCAGATTGGAGAACCCTCATCTTCGCTGTCGCTCAGATTGCGCTGCTTATTTGATGACAACAGCTCCGGAAAAGGGAAATGAGGATCCTCAGTGCCATCGAAGAAGGTTTTGCGTTGTTTCTTGGGTTTCGGCTGATCCACGAGTGCAACTGGGTCATCGCCTGATGCGTAATCTCCAGAAACGGAAGAAGCAGGGGATGCACTGGTGCGAGCTGGGCCTTTCCAATCTTCATCTTCATCGTCTGAGTCCTTACGCCGCTTTGCACTCGGTTTTTGGACCTTGGGTTTCTCGGGACTATCGAAATCCTGGTCTTGAACGACCTGTAGGTATGGCTTTGTGATTCGGTATATCAAATGAAGCAAGCCTGGAATTACGTACGGCATTTTGTGTAGCCTTCCTTCGAACACCTCTCCCAGTCTTCTCTTGCCGAGCCATTTGAGCTTTTAGCTCATTCGCCCGAGCAATCCTTTTAGCCCAGTAGCTATTCGATTCCTGCATATCTTCTTCCACAACCTCGCCGAGATTATTTGTGCTCGACTCCCAGATTTTGGCAAAATCGAACTTCATTGCGGTATGCCCAGCTGCAGTGGGGGGTTCAGGTTCCTGTTGCTCAAGTTTATCGATAAGATTGTTCACGTCTTGATCGGTGTCTGGCAGCGGTGCGGTAAGTGTTTTATGCACTCAGCAAGAAAGACGGTCAGCTCACATCGCGCGTCTGCGGAATCTTCTTCGAAAAGCGCTTTGGCCCCGAAGGAGAGTATGGTTTCCACATCCTCTGCCCCCTCTTCATCATCCATCTTCTGGACAATAAGGTGATCTAAAACAAGCTTGCGCTGATTTTCTGAAGTCAGGTAAGAAAATTCGATAGGAAGGACTGTTGTTGAACGGTACCTTGCCGGCTTGAACGATGCGCTCTGTGAGTGGACCGTCAGTATCAGCGAGAGACAGTAGAATGAAACATTAGACCATACCCTCGGCGGCACCCTTGATCATGAACTTGAATACAAGCACCTTTTTTGTCTTTACTACAAGTATCAGTCACCGCTTGAACTCAGATAGCCGAAACAGCCTTACTTGGCCCATGCGGTGAGCTCTGGCAATAGCCTGAAGATCTTGGTGTGGATTAAAATCGGGATCGAACACTATAACCGTGTCGGCCGACCACAGGTTGATACCAACACCTAATCACGAATATTAGTAAAAGAAAGACTCTGAAAGGGAGGAAGAATATACCGCCGGCCCGAGTCGATAGCAAGTAGATGAATATATCCGATCCCGGCTTGTTGAATTCGTCCATATCCCTCTGGCGCTGATCAGACTTTGTGTCCCCGTCAAGTCTAAGGAACTTATAGCTCTCTGAAAGAAACCCGCAAATGAGACATTGACAATGAATCAAAGTCTCTAGCACGGCATACCTCCTTGGATAAAGTCTTCGATAACGTCGAGAGCCATCGTGAACTGAGAGTTCTGTCAGTATGCGAAACAACATGAGTAGTGACAAAGGTACCTGGCTGAATAGCAACACACGGTGACCTCGTTCCCGGAGTTTGGGGAGCATGGTCTCCAGAAACCGAAGTTTACCGCTTGCTTCGATCAGTCGTTGGTGAGTCTCTTGCTCCGATAAACCAGGAACCTCTAGCTCCCCATCGATAAGATACGGATGTTGCATGCATCTAAAAGTAACGTGAGATTGACAGGAGCTTCGCAGAAAGAACCTACGTACTTCCGAAGCTGCATTAGTAGATTGTTGAGGTTGGACTTCTTCGTTTTCGAGGATTTCTCCCCAAGAAGGGTACCTAGAGCGGCCATATTCTTTTCTAGGAGACTCTTGTAGACTTCCTTTTGCAGTGGTGCCATGGATATGGGAACTGCAGATAAAGCATAATAAGGGCTATTGGGGCTCTCGGACTTGGAAAGCCACTACTGACCAATAACTTCGTTCTACAGAAAATGGGTTGAGCTTCATAATCTAGGGTGAGAGAAGAGGATAATAATCACCTTAGGAGGTAGGTCTGTCATGACATCGGCCTTGACGCGCCGGAGGAAATATGGTTTGAGGCGATCATGCAATTCTGATAGCTTGGCTTCGTCAAGCTCCGCGTACTCGGCTTCAAGCTGCTTGAGATTGTGCCATTTCTCGGCATCGAGAAAGTTCATCAGGTTGAAAAGTTCTCTAGAAATCGCGAGGCGTGAACGTTACGTCCATCAAAAAGCAAGAAAGCCTGTTACACACCGGATATTGTTGTTGAGCGGTGTGCCCGTCATTATTACCCGATGTTTAGTATTTAACTCCTTCAGGCGTCGGAAGATAAGGCTCGAGTCGCTTTTCACTGATGACACCTGATAAGTAAAGAATCGTGAATGCGTAGCTTAGTACTCACAACGCTGGCCCTCGTCAATAATCAGCGCCTCCCATCGCTTGATACGGCCATAGACATTTGAGAAGTCGGCTGGATTGGTAATCGCTTCGTATGTTGCAACTAAGACATGGAACTTGGGATTTTTTGTGCCACGATGATAAAGCTCGTAGTCCCGGATGATTGCCCGCGACTTCGCATCGCCGTTGTACTGGACCGCCCGAACATGAGGGGCCCATTTTGCAAACTCGCGCATCCAATTGGAAATGGTGGAGTTCGGTACGACGATAAGAATAGGGAAGACGCTCTCTTGAATCAGCATGCCGACAAACGTTGTGACTTGAACAGTTTTGCCCTGACTTCAGGTTAGCTTTAAGTATGAAGTATACGAAATGAGAACGAACCAAGCCCATCTCGTCGGCCAGAATTCCTGTTTGCTTGTTGTACCATCCTCGATACAGCCACGTCACGCCTTCGAGCTGTAACAAGAGGTCAGAGACAAGCGGAAGCACGAGTTCATCGTACTCGCCTGGAACGGCATCAGTTTCCCTCCTTGTTCAAAGCCAGGGTCGGAAATAACGGGCAAATCCATTGGGGGTCTATTATCCTTCTTCCGTTGCTCGGCAGGCGACAAGGGTACCAGAACCACTTTCTGGGCTTCCAAAAAGGCTTCGAATGCTTGAACATATTCCTCGTAACCGTGGTCGTTAGGCCGAGGAGGCGAATCCCAGGTTGCTATAATTACATAGATGAGCGTCTACAGATTACGGACGAGCGGATAAATATGACGGACCGTCCTCATGGGTCAGCTCCCTCCACTTGAAGAAACACCAGACTGCGTCCTTGAGGTCATCCCGAGTAATCTCGCCAGTTCGTGCTTCGCGTTCGGCCATGGTTTCCACTAATGTGGGATTAGGTTGCTCTCCAGGAACGAGAGCCGCTCGACGCGAGTCCTCCTCTTGGACCTCGTCTTCTTGGGAATCCGACATCTCATCTTCTGACGCTACTTGGCGATGGTTTTTGCCTTTCTTGCTCTTCGCCTTGGACTTGTGTTTGTTTTTCAGACGCGGCTTCCAGAAAACAACGTCGAGAACACGATCCACCGTTTTCCAGGCTCGAGGAATGCAATGCTCGGCGATAGGATTTGCAGAAGGTTCTCCTTCAGGCAGTTCGTCAGTTCCAGCCTCTTCCTTCGCCTCCTTCCACTTTGCCTTCTTCTGGAACAGCTCGACCGCGTTTCCGGCATCAGCAGTTGGTGAGCCTGCCTTCGTCGTCTCGCCTGATCCAGACGAGTGAATAGAGGCGGAGCGTGAAGGATCCGACAGTTTCATGGCTTTTGCGACCTCTTCGTGGTCGGTAGGATAGAGTCGCACTTTTGCCCCTTGCGTCAAGAAGTTGCGAAGCTTCTGTTGATTGGTAGTAAGTAGCCACATGTGAGGCACCCACTCGAGGTGTCGGAAGCTGACATCCTCCCATTTGACGAGATATTCTCGCGGAAGGGAGCTCTTGTAGTTGATGGGGGTGTCCGCATTACGGGGAGCTTCGACAGCGTCGGCCGGGTAAGGGCGCCAGGCAATGATCTTGTCCAATTTGTAAAGCCATCGGCGACAATCTTGGCAGGACCAGTTTTCCTGGTAACTTTGGGCGATAGCCTCAACTCCTTCAGGAGCTCCGTCTGTAAGGGGTGCGATATGTTCATAATGTGCTGGCCTCTTGCAAGTCGAGCATCGGAATAGTAGGCGGGACGAAGAAGTTGCATCTACTTTAAGGACTTCGGGAGGATCTATAGCTGCGTCTGCCATGACTACGTCGTCATCTTTGTTCTTTTCAGCTCCCGATTCGATGGTTGGAGGGTCCTCAGTCTTAACGGGTTCGTTGCACTGCATGCAGATTCCTCCTCGAAGACATGATCCGCAGACAAACTCCGTACTTTCCTCCCAGTCCAGTGTTTTACGGTTCGTATAATTCGCACCGAATTTCTCCTGCTCTTTCTGACGTATTGCAGTGAGGATCTCCGTTTTTTGAAGCGTACTGAGACATTTCCAGTGAGCAGCGACGCAGCATTTGAGGCACCGAACCCATCCTCCGAGTTTTTCGGTCTTGACGACTTCGTCCTCGGAGCTTTCCATCAGATCCGCGTCGGGCCCTTTCTTTTTCTTCCGCGAGCCAGCCTTGGACTTCCGCTTTAGCGCTCGCGGCATAAGGATATGTGCCGGACCTTGTTCGCACTTCTCGCAATACGGGCGATGAGTGTCCAACGGCGAAGTATCCGAGTCGTACTCCTCGAGATCGTCTGTCGGCCGAACGAAACCATAAGCTGGGCGGGAGACTCGCTTGCGCTTCTGTCGTTTGGCGGCGGGTGATCTCTTTCCGGGTTCGAAATAGTCGTCTTCACTGTCTTCCACAGCGATGGAGGACTCATCGTCAACGAGTACATCGGCGTAGTTCTGCTTTCTAGCCCGGGTCGACGAACGAGTAGGCGGCTGCCGCTTTGTTGGACTCCATGGCCCGAATTTCTGGAGTGCAGCGCGCGTACGAAGGTGCCGGCCAGGAGTATCATCGAAGTCCTCTTCGTAGCCATCACTTTTCTCGCCGCTGTCGTCTGACGCCTCGGAGGCACTTGCAGCTGAAGAGCCGGATCGACGGTCCACCTTCGATGAACGCGGTGGATTTCTGCCACCCTCCACGGCGCGTAGACTGAGACGATCGGCAGGAAGCACTTTCTTTGAGGATGGATCAAAAGGTTCAAGCGTTTTCGAGTCTCTGGCGTCCTCTTCAGCGATTAAGGCGTCAGGTCAGTCCAGGTCGGAATGGCCTATTTCAGAAATCCGCAACTCACCAAAGTCATCAATCAATCTTCCGAACCGGCCTTCGTTCTCAATAAAGAACTCCTTTGAGAACTAATAGGGGGTCGATCAGCATGGTCCTTTCGATAGTACTGATCAAGGTTCGCTCGCCTTTTTGAACAAGCCGGAGCGTATACGAGCGTAATAGAACCTTTGGCCGTCAAGTTTGATTTCGTGTACAACCTCAACTGGGTCTTCATCATCAATAGGTATGTCTTGCGTCCTTCTGTAAGTTGTACGGACTGGAGTGGGCAAGTGGGGCACTTCGATCCAAAAGCGTGGCGAAGGTGGTGGTGGTGTCTTGGGTGATGTCGGTAACGACGCGACCTCATCGTCCTCAATGGTCGTTAAGAGCCTCTCCACAGCATTGTCTATATCCATCTCCAATGAGTCTTCTGGCATTATGTGTTTTTGTGCCGTTGACGCGCTTTTACGCGTTTTGGGGGGAGATGCAGAATTCCGGTGCACTGACAAAGAGGGTCGGAATGCAGATGCGCTTCGTTTGCGCGTGAGGCGCGTTTCTTCGACCAAAACAAAGCCGAGGACCTCGGTTTTACACCAGAACCAAGATCAGGCATCAAAGCATACACAGAAACTGGTCCATAGTCAGTTTTACGAGGTCGATAATTTAGGACATCTAAGATTGAGATTTCTTCTTGACCAGTTCGCTTTCCTGAAGCCATAGGGAGCACTGTTCAGCAACACGGCGGGAGTGCCCTGTCAAATATCGTAGTCAGAGTGCGTCAATATAATCGTCGGTATATAAGCACTGCTTAGCTACTAGGCTCACTTTTTGTAATAACGAACGCGTGAGGTGTATCCGTTGGGTCCTCCGTTATTCTTTCTGATGATCCGCCGAGTGTAGCGATCACAGCTCCCTTCTCCTGACCGACCCAATCATCCTTGAGTGCATAATAGAAGTATATCTTGTCGGAATACTTCGTTAGCAAGGGAGTGTCGAGATCCTTTATCACCTCCATCTCATCCCGTGCCATCCTCAGAGCTGAAGTAACAGCGATGGGGGAACGGAGCATTGCTCGCACCACGGATAACTGGTCATCGGGCCACTCTGAAAGTGCCATCCTGAAGAAAATCAAAGGTAGTATTGAGACTAAGGGTGCCAGTAATGCTGCGAAAACGGCGGAGATCGGCCAAAACAGCCACTAAAAGGGAGCAGGAAATGAGAACGCCACAGGAGACCGAACGTTCAGTGACGTTCTGGCACAAGGCGCAAGATGTAGAGGGCTCGTACCGCAAGTTTAACTCCGTTGGGCGTCAGAGCTATATTCGACAAACTCGGCATTAGGAGAAAAGCGGCCTTCACATCGTCAGGTCCGGCTTCCAGCACCTGGTGATCCAAAGGAAACCAAAAGAACGCAAGATTAGACATCAAATATGACCTTTAAATATCAACACTTACTTTGATTGAGATCCAACCACCGACTGAATGTCCGACAAGAACAATATTGGCGAGAGGAAAGGCTTCCTTGAGCGAATGGACAGTTTCTAGAGCACTGGCCACCTGACTGGACAGTCCATAATGTTTCTCAGAAGGGGAGCTGCAGTGTCCAGGAGTGTGTCCTAAGTGAGCTTTTGCAAGAATACCAAGCTCGGGGTGCAACGCGTGGAGGTGGTCCAGGAAGTAGCGAAAATAGTCAACCTGGCCAGGATTACCTGAGAGAATACATGTTGGTATATCCAAGCTCCATATGTTGATCTGAATTACCTGGTATTAGATATAGAATTGTTTGAGGACTATCCTCGTCGACAGCTGGAGGCCACCAAAGTGCGTGACCTTCAAGCACTTCTCCCCTTGAGTGATATAGGACCGTCGAGACCGGAATTCCTCCGGAACCTCTTGACCTTGGATCTTTGTGAAGGAATGACGGGAGCGCTGTCATACTCTCTGGGAGTCGTGGTATTGGTGTTGACGTGAAAGTACACCGTGAAATTTCGGGCCGAAGTCTCCGTTGCGGCGCCTTCATGTTCAGAATGAAATCTATGACCACAGCTCCCATCTCGACAAATGGCTCAATCCAAAAAAAAAAAGTTGGATGAAATTATCTGCATATTCTAGAGAGTAATTAAACGGCTTTGTAATCGTACGTCTGCTAGTACTGTCAAACGAACTGTGCTTGAAAGGTGGCCGATGGACCGATAGAAGTGTGGAAAAGACACCGTATAGAGCTTCGATTAATTGACGCATAATCATACCAATTGTTGTCCTTAGTTGATGATATTCCCTCTCATGTCCAAACCAAACACTGTGACGGTCTGGTCAGAATTTGGCGAACCAAGCAGATGGTGAAGAACTTACAGCCAGCCAACTCCCTGACACTCAGGCGACCCAACTTAGCGCCTCCTTCTCCCAGAGAGCCGTCAGCAAGCTGCTTCTTCTGTGCTTGAAGAGCCTTGACTCGACCCTCGACGCTGTTGGCAATGCACAGTCGATGGATTTGAACGCGCTTCGTCTGCCCCAAACGATGGGTACGATCGAAGGCTTGAGCCTCAACCGCTTCGGACCATCTAAAGAATGAAACGCATTTGTTAGCAGCAGCAGCTACTAGAGTAGCTGGGCTACTCACGCAAAATCAAGGGAAATAACCCAATTCGCTCGAACCAGATTCTAAGCACGGTCTCGTCAGTAAAGTCGCACGTAAGTAATCGAGGAGCAGGCGCAGACCAAGCCAACACCTCCAGCCTTGAGTGACATCAACATTACTCGCACGTTCTCTGGGGCCGTGTCCATGAACGCACGGACCGAATGTTCCCGAGCGGTCCTGTTCATGTTTCCCTCGTACCTCACATAGCCCTGAACGATGGATAGAATCAGTAAGTGAGTGTGAGGCGACGTGAATGTAACCCACAAAATGCTTCTCATCGAGGTAATTCGCGCAGAGCTCGAGTGCGGAAGTCCACTGGGAAACCACCATGACCTTGTCGTCTGGATAATTGTCACGAATGTTCTCCAAGAGATCCATCATCGCCTGAGCAGTGATAATGTCAGCAGATAGCCTGTCGAGCTAGCGGAAAGGATTTACGATCATCTTAGTGGATGGAAGGAACTTCGCCATCTGGGTTACCGATGTGAGCTCAGGAGCCCTAGTACGGCAGCCAATAAATCACGCACCATGGGTGGTTGCCGAACCGGCTCTGCAATTCCGACCTTAGCCAAATAATCGCCTTTCTTGACTTCGACGATTTCCTCTTCCTCTTCGTCCTCTTCGGCGCGAGAGCCGTCAAACTCATCGTCGCTGTCGACGCGCATTTTGCCTTTGCCTTTGCCCCTCTTGCTTTTCAACTTCGCTTCGCGCTTGACATCCTTCTCAGTTTCGCTTTCACCATCTTAGAGGAGTTACCATCAGCTCTTCGCTCGAAACGAAAGCCGAGGCGAGACTCACCTTCAACGATAAAGTCGTCCATGGAATCATCAGAGTCTACAGCATAGTCGACCTTTGCGGAGGGTCGCTTGGAGCGACGGAGTGCGCTCTCACTCTTTTGTCGGGACGACGCGACGAAATCGCTCTCAGCATCGGAGTCGGCCATGTGAACGTCGTCGTCGGACGTGCCACTGATCTCAATGCTCTGCGACGCCCTGGCCTTCCCCTTGCTTTTGCCTTTACGGTTCGCCTTCTCGGTCTTCTCCTCTGCTTCCGCATCTTCTAGGCCAAGTTCAGCATCGGTGGGCATGAAAACCTTTTGGAGGAAGACATGATCTTTTGAAAAGGGTGCGCGGCATTCCGGACCTAATCAAAATCCAAGTTAGTCACGGAACCAACAAAGCTCTGTCTTTCTTACAAGGTCGCCGATCCTCGTTCATTCCGTCCTGGTGTTGCCCTGGCGCTTCGAACAAGCCGCTGACGCAGGATTTGCAGTAGACGTGCTAAACACCTCGCATCTCAGCACGGTGCAAACCGGGCTAAAGAACCAACCTATACTGACCTTGCATGGAATAACATAGCCATCCGTCATGGGATCGAAGCAAATGGGACATTCCTGATTAGCAGTAGCATCCCCGCCTTCCTCCTGCAAGAATAATTTCAGTTCGACCACCGTGCTAGCCTTGAAAGCAGATCGACGTACCTTCTCCGCTCCCATGCGTTCCAAGGCGTCCCTCAAGAACCTCTGCCTAACATCTTGTACCCAGAGCGGTCCTTTGATGGCTTCTGCGCGCATCAGTTCGTTGATCACGTTCTCTGCGTCTTCTCCATTTTCGCGGATTTCCCCTTTTTGCAAAAATGCGTCCTCATATTGAGCTGTCCGGAGAGCAATTAACACCAGGGTCTCTGGAAGGCATGGCAGCGCGAAGTAAACTCACCGATCAAAGCAGGGTGAACGCAGCATTGCCGGAGACGCAACAGTAGCACCAGGACTTGAGAGTAGTTCTTGAGCACGGTACCCTGACGAAGGAACTTATTGAAAATGGCCTAGAGGGAAAAAGTACTTAACCTCTGTCAGTTGAGGTCATTGAAATATGACTTACCCGAGAGCGCGCTTGGAGGAAAGTGTAGATCTCAGATTCTTCTTGCGAGAGAGCCAACTCAGGATTGAAGTATTCTTTCGGCGGCAGCTCGATTAGCTTCCGACCGTCAAGCATCGAGTCCTTCTTCCTTCGGATAAGACAATCCCTGAAAATAAGCTGCAGTTTATTTGTCGCCACTTCGGCTGGAAGGAGACCATAAAATGATCAATAAAGCGTGAAGTAGTCTTCAGTAGTGTCCCGAACACTCACGATTCTTCTTTTCACGAAGAACAACGTGCTTGTTGAACTCCTTCCACTCATACCAGGGGCGTATTTGGAGGAAGCGGATAAGCCCATACGCGTCGGCGGTTCCATTCGTTAGAGGTGTACCGGTCAAGCACCAACGGGAGGATGCGAGGAGGTCCGTCACGGCAATCGAAACACCTGTTGGAGCGGACTTGAGCTTTGTATCCTGTCAAGAAGGGACGCTTCACTTACGAGTCAGCCGGTTCCTGATGTTTTGGGCCTCGTCTAGAAAAGCGATTAACCTCGGATGAGTGTTGTTCACTTCGTGAGGACCTAAACACTTACCAAGCACGATGCGATGCCAAACCGTCTTTGAACAGCAGAAAGGTTATGCTCAATCACTGAAGCCAGATATTCATAGTACTCACTTCGAAAAGAGGACTGTATATTTTCAGGTCCTTCCCTTTGCTTTTCTTCTTACTAGCCTGCTCGTCTCCAGAATCGACTACAATGAAGTCATCTTTCTTGCTACTCCGGCGTTTCTTTTTCTGGCGCGCTTTAAAGTCCTCGCTTTCAGGCCACTCGGCGGAGAGGGTTCCATAGCTAGTAAGAACGAAGTCGTAGGTAGCGAGGATTTTGGCTGCGTCCTGCCCCTTCGGTTTGCTCGACCCATGATAGATCAAAATCTTGTAGTTTCGGTCGGTCTTGCTTTGAATTTCGCTTTGCCATTGATCAAGGAGTGCAATCTAATGTCGCGATGTTAGGAGCGTTTGATAGAGACGGAGACATGCGGAATGACATACCGGAGCGACGATGAGGGTACCCTTGACCCGTCCGGCTTTGGGAGAGTTGATGCACATGGTAGCTATCGTCTGGACGCTGATAGAAGCAACGGTAAGTTGAATGTGTTCATATGTTATTGCTAGACAAACTGACGTCTTTCCAAGACCCATCTCATCAGCCATAATTCCTCCGCTTTTCCTAATAGATAAGATCAGTCAGGAGGTATAGGGAAGTCAGGAGGTTTGGCTCACCTCGGTTCAAGTTCTTTCTTTACCATCCATGCAACACCGAGCACCTGGTGCGCAAGGAGAGGGATCGTCATACCAGGAAGTTTCTGGTTGAGGTCGGTCAGACCCAGGTACTCTAGCGAGGCTTGAACGCTGGCGTCCTTCTCGAATGTCTCAGCATTCCCGGCGGAAAGAAGGAAGTCCGTGAGTCTGAGACAATGAGGCCAGCCCAAAGGTCAGACTAATGCATATATAATGGGTGAGAAAGCTTCAACTCACTCTTGCCCGTAAACCTGTCCGCCATAATGATGCATTGCAGGGTATCCGTGTCCGAGATTTGGGCGTATGGCATCTTCGCTGTCGCTTTCATCGCTGGAATAGCGTGGTTGAGCTGGGGGAGCTGAATGGGCAGCGTACAGCTCAGAAGGATCGACTTTAGGCTTGATATCGGGTTTCACGTCCGACAATCGACGATACGCTGTAGGAGGTGCGAGGCGACTGGGTCCAGGAAGGCTCTGAGAGCCATACACATCTTCCCTCTTGACTGTTGGTGTAGCATAGACAGGCCCTCGAGGCGCTGGCCACTTGATGCTCTGAGTCGGCTCGGACTTAACGATCGGAGAAGAGGCGATTCCCGGGGAGGGAAGAGGACTGGTATTCTGAGGCCGTCCATGAATGGAATTGAGAGGATTGATTGATCTCGAAGACGTCGCCGAGCCCCAAGGGTCCACAGAAGAGTAATTGATAGGTTCCGGTTTGACCGCCGGGAACGACGGTACTTGCGCTGACGGCCCGCCGCTAGAGGAACTTCCTTGGAGGGTAGGAGACGCATAGGCTAGGCGTTCCTGCACCTTGATGTTGACCTTTATCCTCTCCATTTGGTCTAGGATATCCATGATTTGCACGTCGGAATCAGTGCGGCCGGAGCAAATAACCTGATCTAACTGCCCCTCCAACGATCGTAGACGTCCCCGAAGCATAGTCACCTGCTTCAAGGCGACCATCCTGTCTTGAGCAGTCCCTTCATGTCCGGGCTCTAGCTTCGGCATCATAGAAGCGGAAGAGCTGCTGGATACTTGTTGCAGTTGACGATGGGGAGCTGGAGTCGAGTTGAACGAGTTGGAGAAACGCCGAGGAGGGGTTGGTAGACGGTCAATCGGTTCAGACTTGACATCGATATTCGTCTTCGGCTGCAAGGCATATCGAGCAGACGGACTGGAGTCTGGTTCCAACTTGAACCGCTTGGCCGCGCTCGAATTGCTTAGGTCGCTGGAGGTGGACTCGATGGACCGCTTTCGGTTCATCGCGGATGATTGGGAATAAGAGGCAGACGATGAGCTTGATAGGCTCGCTAAACTTCCACTTGACATCTTCTTTACGATTTGGTTCAGTAGGGATCGGGACTGAGGTTGAGGTTGAGGTTGAGGTTGAGATAGAGTTTGGCGAGAGAAAGTGGTTGACACGGAAGTCGATTGAGAGTGGCTTGAGCTGGAAGGTCTGGGTATTACTGGAGAAGAAGGTGCCGGCTTTGCCAGGAGGAACAAACGTGTTCAAGTTGGCGGTGCGCGTTTGGGACAAGTGACGACCAGGCAAATCGAGTGCATAGAAAGATGGAACATGAAATTCCCGCTTCAGAACATCTTCGACGAAAGATCAAAGACTTCAGAGAAACTCACCTGAGCAGCAGCGCTAACACGTGCATTCCGGGCTGTAACATGAATTTGAGCCTTTTGGATGTGAGCCTAATGTGGACGGATGCGGTTAAGGGTGGCGGATCGTCAGAAGGGGGTCATGACGCGGGACTTGGGTGGGAGCAGAGAAGCAACCACAAACCTGGTACGCCCGGAAGGTGCCGAATCCTTCTTCCCGGCCACCGCCCCTCGTCGAAATATCTCGGTTCATTGCTATTTCAGCTTGGTTGCAGCCTACGGAAGGAGAGATAGTGTAAGCATTCAAGTGGTGGCAAGAGGTAATCAGACAGCCTTGTGGTGTCGAACCAACCTTGTTCGAGGCATTTCACTGTGCCGACTGAGGCAAAACGACAGTGAGCTTAATTTGCCACTTTGTCTTTCAAGAGCAGCAAACTTACAGGCGCGGCCAGGGGTTAGCTTTGCTGTGAACTAAAAGCGACAAATGACATCGGAAGCGTCCAGAGAGAAAGAGAGCAGTCCAGAATGAGATCAGGTGAGCGAAACGACACAGCATCAGACGCGTTTTCTAAAATGGAACCCACATTAGAATCATTAGGGTATAGACTTAGATGCGTTCTAAGCGCTTTTATGTATTGCTGAGGAACATTTCGAGTCTGAAAATGGAACGAATGAGCGCGTTTCTGTGAAACTCTGCGTGCAGAGTTGAAGCATCGCGTCGACACCACATACCGAAGAAAGTTTGAGCTGTTTTCTAGCGAGAGTTGTAAATTCGGCGTCGGTGAGAGTCATGCCGACGAGGTTAAACGATGGTCTGTCAAAACAAGAGAGACGGAGGGGAGGAAGGAAAGATGAGGGAGGAAACAGGAGAGGAAGAATGGAAACTTGGGCTGCCCATCTCGCGCTAATGGGGCCCTCACGTGATTACACTCACGACCATTTTTGTTTCCCAAAACTGTAGATTGTCCCATCCAGTCA
>WSUD01000045.1:20466-31668 GCA_019633495.1 Tulasnella sp. 427 | reverse complement strand
CGACGAGCTCCAAACTCGTCCAACGCGGTTGGTTGTCACCTGATGGAAGGTATTTGACGATGAGCCCCGCATCTTCAGCCGCAATGAGATATCCTTGCAAGGATAGTAATATGCCATGATAAACTCAAGAAATACATCGAAAAATACTTCAATCATATCCGTTAGCTATAAGCTGCTTCCTCAGCTTCACCTTCTTGGCCTTGTGGTGTTTCTTGTTCCCGGCAAACTGCGCGCCAGCCTGCTGCATCACCGCCAATCGCCTCGCCTGATTCGCATCCAAGACGGTCCCATCATTCAACACGACATTTTGGTGCGGATACAGCTGGTTTCGAGAGATCTGCATCCCACTTCTCGTTCCACCCTGCACGAACGGTCGGGAAGCCATCAACTCGGCCTGATCGAAGAACCGGTCGTCCAACGCCTTGGAACGGGCTCCCTCCGCGGGCGGCGAGCTCATGCCAGAGTCCAGTGAGGGCGATGCAATGGGGATGTATGTCTCAGCCATCTTCCCTACACGAGTTGTGGGTGCCCTCTTTTTCTTCTGTGCGAGCAGCCGCTTAAGGACTTCAGCGTTCGATGTCTCGTTGAATCCATCCGGTTGTACACCTGGCGGCGGGTGGCAGTACAGGAGCTTGCCGTTGACGTAATCTTTAAGAATGTAGCGGGCTGCACGGGCCTCGTCAGGATTGCCAACACTCGACCGAGCAAATCCCCGCGCAACTGCAAATAAGTAGAAACCAAGTCAATTAGATGTCGCACTAGTTTAACCCGAGTAACGTACTCGCATAAGAAGCCAAGAAGTCCCATTCGGTGACACTCTTGCCATCCCCTCCTTCATCAGCCGATTTCCGTTTGATCGTCAACCCATAGGTTGCCTCCAAAATCTCCGGAGGTACCCTTTTAACAACCAGTGCGACAGGAGCACTATATTCTCTCATCTGATCGATCGGCAGAACACCATCGCATATCAACTCGGCTTTGGTGGTGGCGAACTGAGGGAAGACCAAACCGGGGCAGTCGCAAAGCATGATGGAGGACGACAGGTGGATGGTCTGGAAGTGCTTGGTCTTTCCGGGAGTTGAAGATACGCTGACTTTCTTCTCGCCAAGCAAAGCATTGATCGTGCTGGACTTGCCCACGTTCGGGTAGCCAACGAGGCCGACAATCAGTTTCGGCGGAAGCTTTCCTTGAGAGTCGGCGAATTCTGATGCGAGGGTGAGGATCATTAGCAACGCCTTTAGAGCATCCCAGAGCTATCTGACACTCACTCGACAGATCCGGGGCAGAGCGAACGAAGAGTTCTTCCAACTCCAATACTGAGAGAACCCTCGTTCTCATATCTTCGTTCTCGTCTCGAGCCCGTGGTACGTAGACGTCGTAGTCCTCCTCGTCTTCCTCGTCTTCCTCGTCTTCTTCATCACTCTCGGCTTCTTCCTCATGCCCTTCAGAGTCGGGCTTAGCACCGGCCTCTCCAGCTTCCTCCTCGTCGGCATCTTTAACAGCTAACCGAGTTGACTTCGCTTCAACGTCGGCTTCCGCCGGGTTCGCCTCTTCTTTTACTTCGTCTTCGTCCTCACTTTCGCTCTGGGGCGCGTTGTTCGGTGCGTCCTGCTCGGCCGTCGTGGTTGAGACCGTCGCAGAGGCGGCGGCTTCTTCAGCGGCTTGCCGCATCTCCTGCAGGATCTTGGCATCCAGGGCGGAGAAGAACGCGTACTGGATCCCTTGAGAGTCGAAGTAATCTGCCCACTGTCGTCTACATAACCAGAATGATCCGTCAGTCAGGTCGGTGTAGGTTACTGAGACAAAGCGGCTAACCTCTGTTCCTTTGTCAAAAGATCAGACTTGTTGATCAACAACAAACTCTTCCTTATCCCCTTTCCAGTTCCTTTCTCTCCTTCCGGGCCCTCGACGTCATTCACGTATGATTCGAGGTCTTCGCAGCGGAATCGGAGTGGGTTCCGCGCATCAACGATTTGGACAACCAAGTGCGACCGTTCCACCACTCGCCAGAGCTGTCGCCACACCTCAAGGTTGCGTTCGAAGGGCGTTAAAAGGAGATTTTCAGACTCTTGTAGTCTGTGAAGCACAACCGGGGAATCGTTTGCTTAGTAAGCCGTATCCAACCAGTCGGAAGCTACGTACAGAGCAAGATTTCTTCGCCATTCGAGGATAGCATCTTTCTCCTGCCGATCTAGCTGCGCGGGTGTTATAGACTTTGTCCACGGGGGTCTGGACGGTTCACACCTCTCTAAGCGTCTAACCGCAAAGAAAAGACCGTAAACACATACCTCCTGGGCACTCGTAGCTGTGTCCGATGTTCGTAATGTTTTCTCAGAGCATCTTGCTCTTCCTGAGAACTTAATAGGAATGGATTTTGGCTGGCGACAGTCGGAGTGTGGATGATTCGGACGTTCTGCTTCTCTGTCAAATGTGAGCAATTTCAATACAGAGCGGCTTCAGCTGAATACTTTCAAGCGGTCCTGCAATGATTGCTATGCACCTGCGGTGAAATCGGTCGCAGCGAGTTGAGCGGTATTCAAGAATTCGTCGAGGTCTCGCTCTTGAGTGACCGAGTGCAGCTTTGAGGACGAGTCCTTAGCGATGTCTGTCGTATACTATTGCCATAAGTTCAATGGGTAAGGGGCTACTCGTAAGCTCTATGTCCATGTAGTGAGGTCTCAAGTGGTGCATCCGCTCACCCTCCCTGACTCCCTAAGCTCGCGAGCATCCTTCGCCCGCTTATGGATAATGGCTCGCCCGAGACCAACTTTCTTCTTTGACACTGGAAGAGGCTGCCCCAGTTGAATTGACCTCAGCCGTCGCAATGCACCCGCCCTCGCTGATGGGACTCACCATAACGATATAACCGAAAAAGGGAGGTGAGAGATGCAAGATTGAAATTTCCGACGATGCGGCGACTTTACGTCAGCAGCTCCTGAGAGGGTGACCTCCACCCTTCAGGCTTTACCTTCATCAGCATCCCTAGAATGTCCTAGACGTCACATGATGTCGCACGTATCTCTTTGTTGTGTACATGAAAGGCGTTGGGAATGTTGACAGAGCAAGCCATGCTTAGATCAGTCATGTTCAACCGGTTGGCAGCCCGGTATCCGCGATTCGCAATGCCGGGAGTCGCACACTCCCTTCCCTAATTCTCGAGCCACGCAAGCCAGTCAAAGCATCATATCAAGGGTCCCACACATTCTAGCTGCCTGTTAAAGCTAATCTAACCTCCATGGTTGGGTTTCTTTCCTAACAGGGAAGTCTGAGTGCTTCGTTCGGACCCCCAGTCAGATATGCACCGGAGGTTGATGACTACCCAGACGGCATATCCATCCATTTTCCCCTTTGAACTGGGCTTGCGCGTTCATCCTTATTCGCTAAGTCCTCACAGACAGGCTAGGGGAAAGGGCCTTGGAACTCTCGGGACCGTCTGTGTAATCTCCTCGCACGCAACATCATACAGGTATAAAGAGATCAAAGATTTTCATCCATTCCTCTCATCAACATCCTCTCTCTCGATCTCATTCATACTAATTACCTCTAAGCCTTCCACCCGATACATCCCAGCATGCCCGCTCCCGCAGAAAGCTTCCCCAGCCCCCACCACAAGCTCTACGACGGTATCGCTCCTGAGAAATACATCGGTACTAACAAGGGCCGTGTCGTATTCAGTACGTCTTTCAAATGATCTTACGTCTCATCTGCATGTTGATGCCTGCGTGCATTAGTTACCGGAGCAAGCAAAGGTCTCGGAAGGGAGTCTGCCAAAGCTTTTGCTGCTTCTGGCGCCTCTGTTTTTATCAGCGCTAGATCTGTTGACGCCCTGGCTAAGCTCAAGGATGAAATTGAAACCGAGTACAAAGTCCCGGTTGCGTACACCGCTGTCGACGTTAGTAAGGAAGAATCCGTCAAGGCAGCCGTGGCTAAGGCCGTTGAGGCGTTCGGAAAGATTGATATCGTCGTCTCGAACGGTAAGCTCTTGCCTAAGCTTGGAAACTCTCTCATGCCTAACAAAGTCTTCTACACCGCAGCTGGTGGAGGAGAGGCTAACGGCAGTAAGAGCGTTTCTCGTGAACCCGATTCGTGCTAATAAATGCGCTCGCAGAGCCATAGGAGAAATCTCTGTCAACAGCTGGTGGGACGGCATCGACTTGAACTTGAAGGGAACCTTCATGGTCGCGACGTACACAATCCCAGAACTCCGCAAGACTAAAGGGTACCTACTTCTCCTTTCCTCGTCACTCGCACAAATCCGTCTTCCAGGAGGCTCCTCGTACAATCTAGCCAAGCTCGCCACTATCCGTCTAGCCGAATGGCTTCATACGGGTAAGCGGTCTTGGGTGGAGACCTTTTCACAGAGCGGAATTGCTAAACCGAGGGTTTCCTCCTCCTTTGTAGAGAACGCTCAAGCCGGCGTAAAGACAATTGCCATGCACCCTGGTGCTGTTGCCACTGAATTTGGCTCTTACGTCGTCGACAAGAATCCCGGCTTGGGCTTGAAGAATTTTTTCACAGATGATCCCAAGCTGAACGCCTGGACTCAAGGTGAGAACGAAGATCGATCATTAGTAAGGCAGAGTACTGACGGCCTATGTTCACCGCATCCAGTTCGACTGACATCTGGCTCCGAGGACTGGCTGTCCGGCCGATTCTTCGATTCCACCTGGGGTCTTGACGAAATGGCCAAGCAAAAGGAGGCCATCGTAGAAGAAGATGCGCTGAAGATCAGGCTCGCTTTGCCTCGTGCCTCATAATGTGCGGGCTTCTGTCCGACTAGCAGGTTCGATATGCAGTAATGGGATGTGTTGAATTCATGACGATCGGTCTGTGCTTGGGATCGGCGTATCGGGCTGCGCATCGGCATGAACAACCAAACTTCGACCTACACGCCAACCAACGGCATTGGAGCCTCGATATCCGTCCGGGGCGGGAGAGGATGGAGGCGTTCGGCAAAGTCGGTGCCATGACGGCGATTGAGGCCACGCACGGCATCTTCTTCCGATCTCGATCCAAATTAGACCTGACGTCAACATTTGGCCCGACAGTCAGCCACCAACACCCTGTGCTATCTTTTGACCTGAACTCAACCGCAGGCGAGTATCATACCAAACGTCATCAGCTCTGGGCACCCCAACCACATATATAGGCCATGTCCAGCCACTTAGAGACGCCTCAACATTCGTCTTGCATCCCCCCTCCTCAACCGAATTAGTATACCAGTGACCCTCCTCTTCTTAACACCCTATCAATGGCAGTCACAGGAAAGGAAATCCTTCTCATCATCATCAATGTCCTCTTCCCCCCTCTTGCCGTCTTCTTGATGACTGGCTGCTCGGCAGACTTGTGTATTAATATCCTTCTTGTAAGTAAATTTAGAAACCTCACGCGATGGACGTCATTGACCGACCGTCTTCCTTTCAGACAATGTGAGTGCTCTACGTATTGCAGTATTCTCTGTACAACTTAACTAACAATTCCGGTTCTGAACAATATGTAGTCTGGGCTACATTCCGGTGAGTTGCTCGAGCGACCTGACCAAACCAACCGGGCCTAAATAGCTTTTCGACAGGGACATATCCACGGCTTCTGGCTCATCTACAAGAAGCACAAGGCTGAGAAATTGTATGGTCCCGGAGGTTGGGCTTGTAAGTTGTCTGGCACGTATGTCAAATAAGGTCATGCAACTAATCTTTCGACCCCCAACCAGACCAAGGGAATGGGCAGTTTGTCCCCGCAACTCGGCCGGCCGCAGTCGGACCCGGCTATGGCACCATGTAAATGTACCATGTTCATCTCTATCTTGTAGTACCTTTCGAGATCCGTTATGCTATCACCTAATATGTAACCGTTGTGCATTTGCGTCCATAATATTGGTACCCGTCCCCAGGACATGGATTAGGTGACATTCACTCTCAAACCAGTCAAGGTAAAATGACAACATCATTATGCGCAACGGTAAGAGATATTACAGCGTGAATGATAAATACACCTTCTGCATTTGAGATGAAGCAATACAGTAAAAGGCTACTCGGCCGTGTCATCCCAGTCATCGATGACAAGTCCATGCAACTCGATGAGGTACATATTGACAGAGTTGTCAGTGACACCTCTGTCTCCGAGCGTTTGGTCAACGCCGCAGCGAAGGTAGAGCATCGACTTGTAGTCGTCGAAAGAGAATTGCGGTCGTTTCTTGACCGACTCCAGCAGTTGCTGCGGCGTAAGGAGGAACAACTCCCAATATCTCCGTGCTCTCCCGAACTCAGCATCTTCAGGAAGATCGCTGAGCGTCTTCAAATTCTGTTGTAGAGCAAGAATGTTGCGGAAGATCTTCTTGATGCCTAGGTCGTTGGCAAATCGAACGTGGCGTGCGTTAGATATTAGGAGATGCTCCATCAATGTGCCGAGTCCCTCAAATATAAATCTACGGGATGGTGTATCAGGTTACGTAGTACTGACAGATTGATTTGTCTGACCTTTTCTCGCGCTCGGGTAATGACAGGGTAGTACAATCCTCACAAGCCGCCAAATCTGAGTTTAAGTCGATCACATGCGGCTCTGGCTCTCCAGGTTCATGCTCGAGTTGGTAGTTGCCCTATGATATCATCGGCCATGTCAGAAATCGAACCTCATCACTTAGAGGGAATCCCTACCTGTCTCATAGCAAGGTCTAGGAAATGGATAATGCGGCAGCGAATTTCGATGCGAATGGTGTGAATCACAAGCTCGGCTAATTGCTCGTAAGTCTTGAGAATGGCATCGTATCTCCTGTGAAAGGTCGCCAAACGGCTCTCAGTTTATCACATCTGCGAGCTTAGGCTATGCCATACAGTGACATGGCCCTGGTTAAAGGTAGCTCCAGCTTGCTCGATGAATCCCAGACCGGAGGGACGGATGAAATCGGGGACATTAGTTGGTCTGAAATGGGTGAAAGATGGCTGTCGACTGGAGACATAATAGTATCCGCCGTATCTCCTTTTAGACTCTGAAGTTGACTGATCAGCCAGGTCTGCAAAAGATGTCAGCAGGAAATCCCTTGGCACGACTTGCAATAATCGTACTAGACTGTGGTACAGAGTCCCCAAAGCGGTAATGTTCTTTGTCGCTGGTATCAGATCCGCTCTTGTAACCGTTTCTTTGGTTAAGAAGTTCAATTCGACTCTTGTTTCCTGGCGACAAAGGCGTTTCATCGAGGCCTCGTCCGTCTGGAGAAAGCATCAATCAGAGGTAGACCACTCGCGCTGAAGGGACTTACCGGCTTGCAAGCAAATAATCCGGACAGACAGGCTGTCACCTCAGGCTTCTGACCCCACCGAGCAGACATGGCCAGATTGGCTTCAGATCCTTCTGACGACTTGGACGATACCGTGACCAGGTCCACAAAACGGTCGTAGCAGCGTTGATAAAAACGAATAATGATGTCGAGAATAAGGCGGGAGTAGTTTTCGGTGTGGAACGGCGTAGATCTGTGCATTGCACAGAGTGAGTTGATGAGGGATACGAGTTGAGTGCTGGCCTGGAAATTCCCCTTAGTAAAGATCGAACTGAGTTCGGTTTTGTCCGCAGCACCTACCTTAATTAGAGGTTTAGACGAAAGCCGCGTTGACATTGGGTCTTCTTGGAAAGCATCCGCGCCGACCGCCGCTTGGTGGAATAGCGTAGCCACCTTGTCCTCTAGTTGCGGTAGGTGAACTTTGACCACGAACTCATCCAAGAATGTCGTAGAAGCTCGGGCGACATCACCCATTCCAGGAGGAAGGACATGCTCTACGCGTTGTAGGAAAGATAAAGTAGGCTGGAACAGGACAGTGACGTGGAATGCATCGGCTTTGACTATCTTGAAATGCGCTCCTTGCCCGCTGTATCGGTCATCGACGCCGGTGGACTGAGAGGCCTGTACCGTTGCATCCGTCGCGCCACCAACAAGGCCCGGCACGGATTCCTTAAGGACTCGAGTCAGTTCCTCCTCATGCCGCTTAAGCGTTTTGGCTGAAGTCTTCGCATCAGTCTTTCCGGCGCGAAACACTGTCTGCCGGGTACGTTAGTACCTGCGAAGCACCTCACTACGAATTCCTCACCTTCGTCTTATCTCGCTGAACTCGGCCGTCTCGTAGCACCTCATTTATTGATGCAATTTGGTAACGACCGCTTAAAGCACCTCGCTCCTCATCCGTAAGGTAGTCCCCGAGGAGGATTCTCACCTGGGAGGTACGCTCAGCATGCGCACAAGAAGAGATAGCAGTGTGCCCGCACCTCAGTCTGGATTGGGGCCCATATATCCATAAGCGGGAACAAGGCGCCAGGCTTAGCTCCTGATGAATCTTTGAAATCGCGACGCTGGGTGTAATTATGTTAGATCCTTTGTAGAAGTCTATTGAAGAGGACTCACTGAGCCGATGCGGTTGGAAACCTCATACACAACGCGGAGCCCCTGAAGTACGGCATCCAGCTTGGAGAACAGTGTCCAAAAGAGGTCTTTTAGAGGCTCTCGGTCCATCCGGCCAGTATGGGCTTCTAGCGCAGCCAACCTCAAGGCACTCGCTGCTTCTTTCAATGACGAAGAGCCGTTCGGCGCGATCCACAACTGCGAGCTCCGGGACGTAGTTTGAAGGTTTAAGGATGCACGCTTGCCCAAGTCGGATCGGTCTCGGACCTCTTCAATGGTCGCTTCAACCAATGAGAACAACTCAATGGGCAGCCTTTGGGCGACCGCATCAAGAGCACCTCCCAATTTCCCTAGTACGGCCAGGGCCTCAAGCAGAGTTTCGATATACTCGAAAGAGTTACTCTCCGGATTTTGTGAAACAGCCACGCTCTGGCGCTTTGCGAAAAGTGCTGAAGTTGATGAGGTCACCTGTGTCGACGTTGAAGGTGTGATTTTTGAAAGCTCCGAGTCTTCCGCGAGATCATACGGGTTCTCGTTCGACGGACGAAGCGCAAGGTTGTTCAGGAAGCGCGTCAATTTAGGAGGTTTAGTGGGCTCGCCGGGAGGGGGCTTAAGCGAGGCAGCTGGATCGTCTTCAGCATCCGTGATAGGAACTTGAAATTTCAAAGATAATCACGCCTGTTAATGACGTTGTACGTTCGAAAGAGATTACTTACGTTGCTGTTGACCCGGAACATAGGGTGCCCATCGCGAATCACACCAGAAGACCTTCAAATACAAGTGGTTCTGCAGCTCATCGATGAGAATTTCCCGTAGAGCCTGGGCCGAAACGCCGTCAGTAGCCTTTCGCTACCTAAAGCGTTCCTGGAAGCCCACCGTTTCCTGGCCTGACAAGTAACTTCGTAGGTCGACGAGTGCTCCAATCTCCGTCAACTCGCCCTTATTGATCATCCTTAAGCTTCGGACAAGTAGGATCGCAGCTTGAAGAAGTCTCTTCTCCGACATCATAGACTCTAAAGTATCTGGAACACTCTTAAGGTGCTCACTGGAGTATGTCAAAAACAAAAGCACGAGAGTTTTATGAACCTAACCCACATCTCGTCTAATAGCCGAAGCATTTCCTCGACAGCTTGGCCTCTCGACCATAACTGTACGAGATCCGTCCGCTTATTGGCAAGTGCGTCTCGTGTCTGTTGAAGGCGGGTACGAGTGTCGGCGACCTCAGACTGCACTTTGCTCAAAGAGGTGAGAAGTGAGGCATGGTGAGGTAGTGCCGCAGCAAATTCCTGATAATTTTCTGATTTTCCTTTAGTCTTTTAATATAGTGATACCATGACAAATAGCTTACGGTCGATCGTTCCTCTAAGCGAATTGGCCAACATGTCTTTAGCCTGCCGGAAAGAATTCATTCGTGCCCCAGCGGTCTTGTCTAGTAGCGAAAGAGCTAGAGCTACGGGATTAAACTGGTCTTGTCTTCTGAGTCAGAAGTCCTTAGCTGAAAAGAGGAAGCTCACCTCTGGTTCCGTCACGTAGGCCCATTCATCTTGTATTTCATCCAAAACCGCTAAAGAAAGACACTAGAGTCAGACCCCTGTCTTCGATGTGCTGTTCACTCGACAGGTACCTACCGTCTATTTCCCCAGGCCTCGCCTTCCGGGCATTCGTTATGCGACTGTTTTGCCGAGCCTGAATCCTTTGGAAACGCTCCATCTCCTTCTTCCTTTCCTCGGCTCTCTGATCCTCTCTGCCCTGGAGGTCGGGACTAGAGCCTTTAGTCTTGATTGCAGCCTTCCGCCACATGTCGATGACATTATTGACAGCCGGCGACACCTCCTGCGTCCTTTCTATCGGTGGATTATTAACCGGGGGTATTTCTTCGTCATAGCCACCGTAGGCCGCATCGTCGTCATATCTCAAAGACTCCATCGATGGTCGAGAAGGTCCTGCCTCTGAAGGATAACTCCCCCCGTTCGCTCGATTGACCGCATCGTACAGCCGTGGACGCAACGCACTCCCAGAAGAGCTCGATTCATACTGCGCTCGATCCCTCCCGTTCGTTCCGGTGGATCTATTCGATGCCATCCCTCTTTCCTGCTCTCGATATTCTCCCCGAGGGGTCGAAGCCTGCGACGAAGCCTGTGACACATTGCGACCTCGCAATTCCGATCTCATAGGCCGCACGGGACCTGCACCGTTCGGTTGACTGAAGTTCCGAAATCCAGAGCCGGTGGTCGAACTGGGTCCATCCGGGCCTCGTGGAGGTATGGCGAGTGGGGGTATCGAGTTCTGACCGAGCCCATTCTGATATTGATACTGTCCTTGCTCGTTGGTGTTGTAGTAGCCATTGCGATCAGCGTTGGAAGCGGCTCGGGAGCGGCTGGATGATGTCGGAAATGGCGGAGCGCGAGACATCCAGTGCCGTCGGCCGGTGAAAAGGTGAGTGAGGGGGTTATGGTCAAGCTTCCAATTCCGACGAGGGCGTGTTAGCTCCGTTCTCAGGGCACGGACCGCTCAAGACGCATGTCCCCAACTCTCTCAGCAGAAAACTGAGTAGACATCATTATACAGCGCAGTACGAAGAACGAAGAACATTAAGTGGAATATAGTAAAGATCAATCCAACACCTCACCACCATCCTCGGTTCGAGTGGTCTCGGATGTATTGGTTCGTGTTCTGAGTCGCGGAGGGGGCTCTTCCCCCTCTTTTACGCCTTCAACCACGCGCGCAAGATGGTCTGCAACTTCTAGATAAAACGTGGCCGGCTTGAATTTGATACTTCGTCCCGTCCAGTCTGCCCATGTGTATCGTGCGGTATT